>JBCJKH010034236.1:0-23591 GCA_039877255.1 Loriculus beryllinus
CAGGATGTGGCACTGATTTCTAGATAACAATCCACTCATTTTCTTCACTGAGGATGGGCACGGTTACTTCTGAGATGCAGCCAC
Source organism: Loriculus beryllinus (assembly GCA_039877255.1). NCBI lineage: Eukaryota > Metazoa > Chordata > Aves > Psittaciformes > Psittacidae > Loriculus > Loriculus beryllinus. The sequence goes on from JBCJKH010034236.1 coordinate 85, forward strand.
TGTCATGTGTTTGTATTTTGCATCTAATCAGCAGATTTGAATGTAATTATGTATTTTGCAGGTGAGATGTTAATGCGGGATATATGGCACATCAGCTGTGTGCTGCCACTTGAAATGGTCCACTGGAAAATCTTGAGGCAAACAACATTCAATTAGGCGCACAGCCATGAGCAGCTGTGCTAAGTACCACTGGCATCGCCTCAGACGTGCAATTCTCAGCGTGAGCCTACTGCTAGCCGCTTTTAAAATGTGTTTATGTTGGTGACAAAAACTTTGTATCATCAATTCTTCTTAAATCTCTATGCCTCTTAGCTGAAAAATTACAGCTGCCTGCAAGGAGAGGGATGCTCAGTCCTATTAATTTTCATTGGATGAAAAGGATTTTTTTTTTTCCTTCAGGCAAAAGGTTTAACCTTTATGAGTTTCATGAGTAACAAAGGGCAGCCAGGTTTTTATTACATGGGGTAGAGCTGTGCATTTGTTCAAAATAATCAGCACTGGGCAATCTACTGTGTATTGATCCAAAACAAACATTATTACCCGTGTAAGCCCTTTCCTTCTCAAGTCTGCATTTGGCATAGGAAAACAAACTTGTTTAATCATCAGTTTTCAAATGCTTACCATATACGTCACTACAGTTTGTTGCTATGTCTCAGATTCATGACACCGATACTATTTGGGGATGTGCATAAACAGATTTTGTAGGAAATATTTTTTTACCCTCAAAAATCCCACGTGTGTTTAGATGATACCTGTCTGAGTATGCAGGCACTTCCATAGGGATGCTGACTTGCTCAGCAGCAAAAGAGGAAAGGGAAGAGACGTCTTTACAATGGTATCTTTTCAGCTGTTGTAAAAGTAAAAGCCACGTAGATTTTTTTAATTTATAAAACAGTGCTTGTTGATTCCTTCTGACTCACTGCAGAGGGTGAGGTTTGCCAACCCTCCTGGTGTTGAAGTGTGGAAGACAGGCTTTTCTAGAAGAAGCACTCAAGCATGCTGATTTTTGAAGGAAGGAGAGGGGAAAAGGAGGAGGATAGCAAACAAGGAGGATAGGTTTAGTTTTGGAATCCTCCTTTAGTTAAAAAAACCCAAACAGCAGAGAAGCTGCCTTTTGATTTCTGACTTTATTGAGGATGAGAAAATCTTCAGCTTGGTATAGTTACACGGACATCATGAAAGTATGATGGATGAGGGAGCAGTAGTTGGAAGATGAAGAAAAAACTCATGGGATCATTACTATCACTTGACAATGAGAATATTGCTGGGTTGAAGGGACTGATAAGATGCTCACAAGCTGAAGGACAGTTTGATCATAAACAGAGGTTAGGATATGAGAAGTGTATCACTTTTTTCAGTGCATGTGTCTGATTCTGTCAGCCCTCTTAAGACTTGAGAAGGACTTCGGTCTTGAGTTGGAACCATAGTTAAATACAGTGTGATATATGGGCAGTGAAATGAAGCAGCATTGGTGAGACAGCCGTGGAGGGAACTGGGGCATGCAAGGACCACTGCCTTTGTGGTGTAAGGGAAACCTACTCATGCCAATAACCTGTTTCTGTGTGCTTTTAACCTCTGGTTGTTAAGGAAGCCTTTATTTATTTATTTATTTATTTGTCTATTTATTTATTACTATCTTATTTTTTGCGTGCATGACTAGCAATTCTCTAAAGGATGAGAATACTTTATATCTGAAAGGCTTCAACTGTGGAGAATGCAAGACTCTAGCCACATACTTGGGTGGCTGTTAATTCTCTGGTGGTGAGACAGGTGTTGTGAAAGATGGGAAATCTGCTGACTAACTGTTAGGTATTTTAAAACTATGAAATGACATGCTGAATTTTGATACACAAAGTTATGGTGTTCTCCAATTACCTGTAATTTAAAAAAAAATCAGGATTAATAATAATAATAATAAAACCCCCATAATTTGTCCTTCTAAGAGACTGAATAAGCATTTGGAAGGAAACTGATCCTAGTGATGGGTTAGTGAACTCAGCTAGTAGGTAAGTTGTAATGATGGAGAGATTGCTAACCTCTGGGCATTTCAGATATATCTCATGCAGATTTAATGAATTAATATGTGTTTGTCATGATAAAATAGTGTGACTGGCTGAGTGAAAGCTTTTAGATGCATCTTCAACTGAGAGCTGCCATCATATGTAAGCATACAATGTGTGCTTTGTTTTCTTTGTTTGGTGTGCAACACTGTGCTAGGTGAAGTACAGAACTCAGACCTGAGAATAGACTAGTAGTCATGTTCTCCTTGAATGAATTTTAAAGCTGATTAAAGCTATTCTTTTCTACACAACTTTCTTTTAAAAAAATAACATAGTAGGAATGCAGGATTTAGTTTTGGTGAGCAGAAGTTAAATAAACACTTATTCTTCATCAGTCATATTTTAACCTTAACTTACTTCCACTTGAATAGCGTACCAAATTGCAAATTCAGTTGTACATAAGGATGCTGGATTTTTTCTTGTATTTACCTGCATAATATAAGCTAGTTCTACGCAAAATCTTAGCACTTTTTCTATCTTTTCTTGTTTGATATGAGCAGCAACAATCCTTAGGCATTTCCTCTTGGAAAAATTTGGCATTTCATAGCCTCATATATCTCCTTCTAAGGAAGATGGGAATAAAGTAGGTGAGAGCGAATCTAATCTAGGTCTGTATATTTTCTCCAAGTGCCTTTGCAAAGGCAGTTCTGAGTGAAAGCAGCCTTTTCTGTATACTTTTAGCGAGTACGATTTTGTGTATGTGTGTTTCAGAAAAAGAAACAGTCTAATTTTCCTTTAGGTATATTAGTTTGAACTTACCAATGCAAACCTCCTTTTGTTACAATTTGAATTTTCTATTTTGCTTTGCGTTATTCGGTTTTGATTGTATTTCTGCAATATTTCAAATGTGGATTTGTCTGTGTATTTCATTAATGATCTCTTCAGATCAATGAGATCCAAATTATTTGACCAAAAGATTAAAGTAGCTTTTAGAAGTTATTCTTGGAAATTTTGTTTCCTAAATTTCCAACTGTTGGTGTTACAAATTCCTTTTCAAGACAAGAGTTATTTTGAATCTTCTGAAATAAGTTTAAGGCCCTTCTCTACCCCTCCTTTCTTTCTCATTTATTGTTAGCAACATAAATCTGTTGTGCATAGCTTAATTCATACGACATTTTACAAAATATACAAAAGAATATCAGGAAACATACAATGCAAAGGCAGTTGTGATGATAGGGGAGAACTTCAGCCTGTATGCTGTAATGTTTCCTTTACCATTTTGAAAATGACCCTGAAGAGAGTAAATAAGAGCATATCATGTGTGGAGAGATGCTATTTTATTTTTTTAAGATATGGGGCTTATATGGTTGTTGTTTATTTGGCTTGAAGGTTCTTTTGTTGCTTTGGTATCTTTTCACTTGCCTCTGCTCTTTCAAAGGATGTCACCAAGGAGAAAGATACGCTTCAAAGTGATGTAGTAGCCAGTGTAACGCTGATTGAAACTTTTGAATACTTGGCTGTACTGTAACAAAAGATGTCTTACACTGTTCTCTACTTCTACAAGTTCTTTTAAAACTTAGCCTTCCTTTACCATTAACATTGTGAAGGTTTGTGTCTGATCTTTTGGCTAATGGAGATTATGCAAGACTGCAATGCATAAATGGGGAGTTTTTCTTGGGAAAGTGGTAGGGGTTTTACCTTTCATGCATCACTGAGAGATTGTAGTATCAATCATAAGACTACTGTCCCTATTTAAACGTTGGAAGAAAACGGTTACAAAATAAAAGGAAAGACTGGATCAAGTGCCTTTCAATAAAAGATTTAAATTAGTCAATCTGTTTAACTTATCAAAAAGACTGAGAGATGACTTAGTTGCAGTATATAAATAAATGTTTTGACATTAAGACAATACTGACTACTAAAAACTCTTTCAACATTAATGAAAAAAGGGGTAATAAGAAAAGTGCTAAAAGATTAAACCAAACAACCTACAATTAGAATTTGAAAATATGTTTTTTCATGAAAAGGGTTTATGGCTGGAAGTGCCAGATTCTCTTGTATCTCAGGATGTTTTCAAATCCATCTGAGATGATATTTGCTTTAGGCAAACACACCTTGCGAGAAAGATTTGGTACTGGCGTTACTGGTTGAAGGCAATGATTTACAGAATGTGGTCAGTCGCTATTTCTTTCAGTGATCTGTTTGTCTTTAAACTTCATGAACTTAAAACTCACTCATGAGTTATTATTTGGGTTTGTTTGCCTTATTTAAAACAATTATTTTCACAGGCGGTATTAGGCATGAGGGTATGGTAGCCTTCTAATTTCTGTACATTCACATACTTTTATGTTCTCTGACTTGGGTGGTTTGAAAGTAAGATGCTGGGAGACACTTTTCTCTCCTTTTTTCATATTAACTAGTAGAAAGTAGGTGTTTCATGAATCTCACTGTACCCAAGACAGTGCTAGTGCAAAACCAGATTTGTTAACCGAAGAGATACGAGTAATGATGTTGGAAGAAGTAGGTTAGATTTGTTTCTAAAGTGAGCCTCTCATGTTATGAGCCTCTCTAATCTCTACAGGACAGTATAGAAAGAAAAAAAAATTATTGTTAGGTTTGGTTTTCGGGAACTCTGAAAAAAAAAGGAAATAACCTGCAGAACCACCCACAGTTACAGTTCTGTAGCTGTCCCAGATTAAAAAGACTTAGAAAAGACAGTTCTAATTATCTTTCCTCTTTCAGTTGAGATGGAAAAAACTTGTCTTCCAGTATCCATAAATTTACTATATGGCCTATTAAAAGACAGCTGTGGTGCTATTCAAGCTAATGAGTTGTCATGCCAGGAGTGTGCTGCAATCTTGGCTGAACAGCCACCAGCAGGCTTTGAGGACAGGGAAGCACCTGGGTGCGGTGGGAACGGGAAGATTTGCTCTTCCTGTCTGTCAGATGGGCTCTTCCCAGTTTGCCTGCTCGACTAAGAGCTGAAACTTTTGAAGAGATGAATTCTTTGGGGAGGAGAAAAATGGCATAATAGAAAATCTTCTTTCTGAAAGTAATGTAATTACTGGTGCTCATCTGGTACGCATTTGTATGTTTGAATTGGATAGGAAAATGTTGCTTTCTAATGAAAGACATAACTATTTTATTCCAGTAGCGATGAGAAGGAATAAGGCAATGTAGTTTACAGTAGATAAGGGTAAAGTTTTCTTTTATCTCCCCACTTTCTACGTGTCTCTGTCTTGCTCTCACCTCGGTTATGTGTCTGCTAACCTGAGGACATCTATCCGACTCTGTTTCAGTAGGAAATTCTGAACTTTGTGATCTTGGTGGGAATGTGTTTGCAATAGATACACTTCTGGCAAAACTCTTTGCTTCCTTAAAGCTATATGGGAGTTACCCTTCCCTCAGGCAGTAAAATGCTTCACAATATTACTGTTGGAAATTATCCCCCTGAAGGCATGCTGGGTAACAGAAGTAACACAACGAAATGGCTTCTCTGGTACAGCCATTTACAAATCTATAAACTTTAAGCTATAGTAAGAAGCCTTGTTTTGCAGCTTTTCTTAATATGATGCAGAATATCTTTTAAAAATATTAATGGAAAACGTGCTATGTCTTTTCTTTTGCCTAATCCTCTGTATTACCTGCACAGAGAACAAGGATTTGCATGCCCCCCCCCCTTTTTTTTTCTTTCTGCTTATCTTTGCTGCAGTCCTACTGTCATTGTTTGATTCTGCTTAAATCCCTCTGTACCTAAAGGTACAGCCTTATCAATTGAAAAGCTAATGCTATATAAGAAGTGAAAAGAACACAGAAAGGTTTCCTAGCAACTACTGTGAATCCTTCTAAAGTAAGTCAGTTAAAACCGTGTAGTACGTGCGATGGGTGTAAATTAGGGAGCTAAGCTGATCCACAGATTTACAGATGCCCACTATAAAGTACAATAAAATCTGTAATAGAAGGTGAATTGCTCAAGAAGAAAAATCACATCAGTCTTGACAGCTTTATCATTATTTAAATGATCCAGCTTAAATTCTACTGTGTAGTTAGCAAGCCTGAGTGTCAGCGCTACAGCAGCGGCATATAAAAGCACAGTTAATAGCATCGGTCGCTGCTGTGGTTATGTCTTTTACTGCTCTTTTGAAAAGCCAACCAGCAAACGTAAACAAACAAAGCAAACTCCGAGGGGTGATTTCGGGGGAGCCATTACACGGTGCGAATATACAAAATCACGTCGGTGGAATAGGGTCTCTCTTGTTTTGTTCTGCTTTTGAGCACTGTGAATTAAACCGGACATTTTTAGGTTAGTAAAATCTGTTCAGTAAAGTGTAGGGAAGCTAATAATTATCTGTCTCCATACAGACTGCTCCCCTGCGCGCTCCCATGCACTGGTATTTCAGCGCGGGTTTCTTTACTCAACACTTTTTATTGTAGATGTTAACTCCTTGGACTGGGATTATTTAGAGAATTGAGCTAAATCCCCCACTTTTGTAAAGGCAACAGCTTCATTTCTGGGGCATGCTCATTTGACGCTCAGCTTGGTCACGCACAACTTGGAAAGTTTTAACCAAAAAAAGTTTTTGTGACTCATACAGTAGAGTTCTTTATTATGTATTTAGAGTTAATTGATGAGTTGATTTTCAGGTCAAGTACTGTAATACATTTTCATTTGACTAAATGACTTAACTTTAAGCCTAAATTTTTAAAAAAATTTAAATTTTTAAACTTCAAATTTTAATTTTAAAAATTTTTAAATTTTTAATTTTTTTTAACTTTAAGCCTAAATTTTTTAAGATTTTGCATTATGGGTGAAATTCCCTCCTTATTAATGAGCGATTTATAGCACTTACTAAGTTCTTCAGAATTTTTAGTAAGAATAAATAGTACAGGGATAGTCACATGTATTTGCAAGCAGGAAGGTAAATAAACTAAGTAAAGTTTCCCCATTGTTTCCTAGCAAAAAAATGTACCCTTTAGTAAACCGAAAAGGCAGGATGAGCTTCAAGTGAAACTATAACCTCACTCTAATGAGACAAATTCAGGTCTGAAGAATGCCCCATGTAGGAGAATGCCATTTGGAACCAAGATTTTATGGTGGTGTTTTTTTGTTGGTTGCTTAAGTCATCATCCCTGAAATGAGTCTCAGATGTGAAAAGAAGACACAAATCATAGTCCTTCTACAGAACTAACACACGCATGTGTGTGAATGTTCACATTTATCTTGTAATAATTTTAGTCTTTGCTCTCTTCCCTTTGGCAGAATCTCATAAGCAAAACTGAAAAGGTCTGAAAAACCCACTCACTCCAGTACTTACCCAGTGCTTATCACTCCCTGGCTTCTCTGATCTTAAAGTCAGGTTGGAACTGTCAAAAGACTGACCTTTCTCACGTTGTTGTGTTCTTTCTGCTTCTCCTTTTGACTTCGCACAGAAAGTGCAGAGACACAAACATGTTGAAAAGCAAAACAAAAAAACACAATACAAAACCAGCAGCATTCCAAACACCAAGCGAACTGGGAGTTGTTTTGAAGTTTGGCAGTGGTCTGAGCTGGTTTTTAAATCTGAGGTGCTCATTTATCCATTTTGTATTGTGCAAAGCAGGCTGACTTTTGTAACTCCTCCGGAGGGCAGGCATGAAAACAGGGAAGCAGCAGTTTTTGCCACGTTTTTATTCCTTACCTTCGTTTACACAAACAGGTCATGAATCTATTTGGAGCATTGCAAAACTGGTGTCTAGCCAGCATCTCCCGGTATTTGTGGATAAACTTGTTCCAGGCATAGCGGGGGAGCCACCTTCCCCAAGGTCTGTATTAGTGCTCTTTGGCCACACTCACAGGCACAGCTGTGCAGCTGCACCTGCCTCAGTCCCTTGAAGAAGACTGGGAAATTCCTGCAGTATAATTTGAAGGAGACAATCCCTAATGTGTGTCTGTGTGTGTTGCTTGGTTTGTTCCATTCTTTTTTCCCATCTATGAAGGAGAAAAAGTGAGAGACTTCGTTGCCACGCAGTCTGCTTTCTCTCTGATCCCTGAAGGAGAGTTGTAATATCAGGTGTGTGTTACACACTCAACTGTTATCTCTGGCGATTGTACGTAAGCTTGCCTCATGTATCAAGGGGCATTTGATTTTGAAGTTGAAGGAATAAACTCTAGAAACTCTTACATAAACCTGTGACAGAAAGGCCCATAACCTGGCTAATGTCAAGTTCCAGTATAAACTCACCATCAGGGCATGTATGTAGTAGTGCATTCTTGCTAATGCTGGCTATACAGTCATATTTGTAGCTTTGGAAAGACTTATTAAGTCATCATCTTTGGCTGTGACAGCTGAAGGTGTGTGCAATTACACCTGGCGCAGGCTTATAGTTAACAGTGTGCAAAACTGGATATATGCTAAGTGGCAGAGCACATCAGAGGCTTTTCCCTTTGCAGGTAAGCAGCATAGCAGATGCTTCTTAGGGGCAGTTGCTTCCTTTCGTCTTCATGGCATAACAGTGTCATCAAATACCATCTCCCTACTAAGATTCTTCACTATAGCCCTGGAGAGGAGGCCTTCTAATCATTCATGGAGTTTAATTCTTACCCTGTGTGTAATTAAATTGCTACTCTTTAAAGATTTGTGCTAAGCGTAGAGGAATAATTTAGACACGCAATGTAATAACGCTTCCAGATGGTAAATTCGTGAGTCTTTTTTCTGCTGGTATAATTAATTATTCTAGTCTTTCATAACATTTGAACCGTCATTATCTACCACTGTCTCCTAAACCTCAGCCAAAGTCTAGTTAGTTTCTCCTTATGTTTCTTGGTTGTATTCTAGTTTTATGCTGCCCAAATCAAGGAATTATTGTCAAGCAAAACCAATTAATAGCTGTGAAAGTCATAGAGTGTAAAAGTCTGTTTCCTACTACCCAGTGTGGGAGTTATTAGTATTCCATGGGGCTTTGGGGTATATTACCAGGATTTGATTTTCCAGTAGTCTTTCTGATAGTGTGATATGAGCAGCAACATTGTTGTCCTAAGAATAATGAACTTATTTTATCTTTACCTTCTGACTTCTATGAAATGTGCCGAAATAAATTATGCTATAGGTATTTTCTGCTGCTAGTTTCTCTGTATGCACGATTTGGTGTTCTCATACTGCATGATTTGCAAAAATACATCTTAAATAACAAAGTGTGGTATCTGCAAATCTGAAATTGACATGGGATGTTTATTCCAAATGTTATCTATGACTGTGAATAAATATTGCTTATCCACTCTGCAGGTGTGTGTATGCACATACATAGCATTTGGATTTCACTGTTTACCAGGTCATGTACTTAGCTTTAGCAGTTCGTATTTCTTAGGATAGTAGGCATCTCGACTTTTATGAAATCACTTCCTGTGGTAAATTTATTAAGTACTGAGATGTCCTGAGCAGTTTATCAGAAACATTCCTCACTGCCAACTTCTAAAATCTATTTTCATCAAGATCCATAATTATTAATGCGTCCAAGAATTTCAGAACTACTGCAAGACATTTTTTTTGATATCTATATATAACAAGGAAGAAATAATATAGAACTTAACAGATTATTAATCAAAAAGCTACATATGTAAAGAAACTGCTCATGTGGACTTGAAACTATTTGCCTTATGTTTATGGGAATAAATTCTGACAGTTAACTTAAAATTCACTTCACCCAGTTTCCTCTTGTAACAGTCTGGAGCATGGTGTTCAGATATCATTCAGGCCCAAAACATTGGGACAAAAAGCTTGCTTGCTTTGTCTTCAGAGTCCTCCTCAGTCAGCACTGTGAAACAGAAGCCCCTGCTCAGCACAGCAGTTGGGTTTGAGTAACTCATGATCATGCATGAAGCAATTCCCTATACATTAGGTTTATAATCTGCTTAATCCTTTGTTCTCAGTGCTCATGTTCTTCAATTAGTGCCTTTTCACATGCACTTCTCTAATCTTATTTCATCTTCTTGTAGCCTGTACGTTGTAAGCTCTGTTCAATTCTCTTTGAAGCTGATGGAAGGACTACCACTGACTCCATTGTATAGTAGGTAAGAGCTGGCTTGTTTTTCTGAAGAAAAGAAACCTAGCCTAGTTTCAAAGAGCTATGCCTAGCTATGTTGATAATAAATTTGTGTGCAGAATGCTTCTGTACTTGTTCATTTCCGGAAAAATGACACGATCTTACTACCATCAAGGATGCACAGTAGCATGATTAACGAAGAGTGAAGTTGATAATCTTCTTTACATATCACATTGCACCTCACTTCTCACCATGAGATTTGTATTACCACCACTAGCGGTAATATAAAGAAAAAAATTACTATGTTTTGCCTTAAAATTCCCCCTCCCACCCCTTTTTTTCTTCTGTTTTCAAATACGAAGAAAGCCCACTCAGAGTAAGAATATATATAACTGAAAGGGAGGGAAACATTAAATTTTACAAAACACTTATAGTCCTATTGCACAGTTAAAACTATCAAAAAAGAAAGAAGTGGGATGTTTCTTACAGGTAAAATTCTATCTGTACAAGGCTATGCATCACTGAAGTGCTACTTAAACCCTGAAATAAATGGGCCTCAAGTAGTTTGTAGGCCATTGTGCAACAATGGATTTCACCCTAAGGAATATCAAGTGGTATTTTTCAATCTAAATCAGCAGCCTGGGAAACACAATAGAGTCAAAATACTCTTGATTCATAAATCTCTGGGTGTACAGGGTGTATATAAATAAATATGTGTATATAGACAAGCACAAAATATGAACACTAAGATGTAGTTGATTTTACTTAAGTTTTACTGAGATAAAGTGTACAGGGTGTATATCAATAAATACGTGTATATAGACAAGCACAAAATATGAACACTAAGATGTAGTTGATTTTAGTTAAGTTTTACTGAGATAAAGTGTCAAAGTCAAGAGGGAGGTTTACAGTTGGTTTTTTTTTTCCTTTTGTGGAAAAAATTACAAATCATGCACTAAAGAGAACTGAGCATGCTGGAAATGTGGACACCATTTTGTTTTACCAACTGTAAAGCAGTAGTAATGTTGCTTTTATTTAGTACTGTACTTAAAAATTGCATTGCAGTACTGCCATGCAGTTTTTCTGAAAGGACCCAGTGACTTTGGTATGAAAGATTAACATTACAGGAAAATGGAGCTCAAAATTACGTGTCCTCTGAGAATTTAATCCTTGGTGTACAAAAACCAGAATATCAGATAGAAGCCTATTATACTTGTTACCTGCCTTTCAGTTGGAAATTGCTGCAAGCCGTAAAAAATAGTTTTGTTCACACTGCTCAAGTTTAATTCAATCAGATTTGTTGAAGTTAGAGCCTTAATAAATTACATTTTTTCAAGAAAGTAAACTTATCTCTGTCCCCTTCAGGGTTTTCTCCCTCTTATCCTTTCCTAGTGAAACTGCTAAAGTGAAAAACAGGACCACAACTGTCTGCTATCGTATGGCAGTTTAAAGTTCCAACATGGTACTGGTTTTCAGAGATGACAGATACAGATACTAAACAGGATGTCAGCTTTGAAGGATACTCAGAAACATGTACAAGAGGCTCTTTAATACTGACTGAATTAATGCATTAATACTTTGACCTTGCCACCTATAAATTCAAAAGGACAATGCAAAACAAAACAAGCAAAACAAAAATCAACCAGCCAATCAAAGATATCTACATCTGACCTCAAAGATCAATAAATCAGACTTTCTAGTTCACTAGTTCTGATGGAAAATTGCCATGTCTCTTCAGCCTGAGAGAAGATCTATTTACTTTACAACGTATGCTATAATTCTTAATCTTTTGACTGTGTAATTTCTACCTCAATCACCATAGTACTAAACAATGGATGTCAAAATCTTTATTTCTAAATTTTGAGGAAAAGAAAATAAGTAACTTTCAGCATATGTTGTGGATTATTGAAGTCATTGGTGATTAAAACCATGCAAAGGTACTTGAGACTATAAAAAAATGGCCACTGATTTTAAGCAGACACCCTGATGTGTTCCCCATCCTTGAGCCTCGAAAAGTACAAAGGAAATATTTCCTTGTGCTGAAAAATATATGCACAGATGCATCTTTGTTCATGTGCACAAGGGACAGTAGCAAAATGTCTCTTATTTGTGGCTAAATTATGTAGTCTTTAATCAGGAAAGACCACGGATATTCCTGCTATCAGATTACTGACTGTTCCTCCAACCTATATCCCTCAGAGGTGATGGTGACAAACCAGGCTAGCTACTTCTCCATTCCTTGGTTAAGCTCTGCACTGGGAGGCAGAAGAAATCTCAGATGGAAATCTCAGAGAGATTTTCAAGACATCATGAATTTTAAATTCCATTAAAAAATTTAACTTGCTAATTGTCCCTAATATGATCCCACAAATAGGATATGGGGGGAATTGTCCTGAATTCTCCTTTTGAGAGATGTCCTGTCAGAAATGTTACGTTCCACTAAATGTTGTATGTCCATGTCTTTTCTCCTTCTGCTGAACAGATGTAATAGTAAGACTAGGGACAATTCTAAAGTTACCTTCAAATTTTTCTGATTCTTTCTTTGGCATTAATGCTTTTAAAAGCAAAAATCTTCCAGTTCTTTGCTCTGTTTTTTTGTTGTTTGTGGGGTTTTTTTTGATTTTGTTTGGCTTTTTTTGTAATTTTAACTTGCATTAAGCATTCCACCGAGTGGTTCTCGGGTGGAGGAAAGATGCACAGCTGTCTGTGTATGGAAGTATGGAATGAGATAAATGGTTTTCAGCTGTTTTAAAAAAAAAAATAAAAATCAGATGGTTGAAATTCCAACCATTATAAATTCAGGTAAAAATAATCTATTAAGAAAAAAAATCCTTTTCTAATTATGGTTAGCCAAAGTGGCTGACAAAGAAGTGAATGGTTTTATACTAGTCATTTGTACTATCAGCCTGACATGAAAAAATTATTTGTTAGAGCCAGAAAAATCTGGATTGCAGTGAAGCTGAAATTTATCTTTAGAAGAGCATATTGCTGAGATGGTGCTATTAAGAAAAGGTTGATCAGTACAGAGTCAAAACTAAACAGGAAGTTGAGATGTCTCCTATTCATCTTTAGGCAGGGTTGTCAACTCATAACAAGTTCTTCCTTGGTACTCTGTTGGCGTAGATTTTCTATCTTAATTTGAAAAAGAGTTCTGCAGTACACTTTATAAAATTAATGCCAAGGAATAATCTTCAATTAATGGCACATCTTCTTCCTTTAAAATTAGAAACACTTATGAAACAGTAACTCACTGTCATGATTGTGAAAGTGAATACATTATATAGATATTGTCATCTCAACAGAAAGAATGGCCTGATCCAAAACCTGTTAAATCAATGAGCCCAGAATTGTATTATTCAGATTTTAGACTAAAGATTTTATCTGTAGCTTTTATGAATGTCTGACCTTCTTGTTTCTTAATGTGGTCCTCTGTTCATGCAACTTGGTATTTTGTTTTGTCTTTGCAAGGGTCAAAGTATTAGTCTGTAGCAAGATGCCATGTGATTTGACTGACCAGTAACAACTGAACTGTACAGCTTGAACAGTGAAGTTTAAATGCTCTAAGAAACGATCCAGAGAAATGATAATGAATATATTTCGAAATTGTTATCTTCTTGCCAGTATTCTAAAAGCAGAAAATGAAGATTGAGTAAATTAGGGTAAAGTTTGTAAGCTAAATTATCCGTTTTGTATTCTTTGTTTAGCTGCATTATTTTCCTTTTCCTAATTGGGAAAACAAAGAGAGGAAAAAGCTCTCTCATTGAGATCATACAAGTGACAACTATACTGCAAATCTATATTATTTGCAGTAGAGTCGATTGTAAAGGATACAATATGAGCACAATCCACACTGGAAACTTTCACTAAGACTTCCATAGTTGTGTAGGCTTGGGAAGTACTCTGTGTTGCTGGATCCGCTCAAAAGTGTTCAAGATTTTCAGTAGTGAATGGGAAGGGACTGAACTGGGCATTGTGCTTTATTTTGTGACACCAAGGAGTTTCAACTTGTAGGCTGTTATGTTGACAAAATATGAAGCTTCCAATTTGATATTGGAGGTAGAGGTATATGCATGTGAGTCTTAAAATTATATAAAGCATGGTATTTTAAAAATTCATTACAGAAAAGGATTAGGAATCTGAACCTGCAGTTATCCTCCGATGTATCACTCAGGCTGTAGACTTAGACTTGTGACTGTGCCTCTGGTGCTTCACCCACCACCTGCATAGCCCTCGAGTTCACCACCGCATGCTTGAGGCACCAGAGCCTGTTAGGGCATGCTTGACATATTCAGCAAGCTCAGGAATACAAGCTTAACAGGTTTGCAGCCACAATACTGAATAACAGAGAAAAAAGGCTTGAGTTTTCTCCGTTGCTGCACTCTGGATACATAGGAGCATGCAGGCTGTTTGGAGGTGAGATGCGTTTGGGCTCACACATGAAATGCAGTATAAATACGACCTCACATACTGCCTCCAGAATGGGTGATCTCATCTAAGAAGCAGAGTGAAAACTCTATCAAATGACGTTAGACCCTGGAACCTGATAGAGTCAGGGCAGGCTAATTGAATGAGCAACTGCCCACAGTGTCACTGCTCACTGGGGATTTTGCACTCACTATGACAGACATGAAGAAGTATCTCTTGTTTTATACTACAGCTGCATCTAAGGATCACATGAAATCCCTTCTGCCTAAACTGATCAGATTCAGAGTCAGTCTCCTGCCACTGATGCTATAACCTCCTCTCCTTTTGCATCGTCTATCACGAGATAGCAGTGAACCGTGCTGAACCGTGAAAATAATGGAGAGCGAGGGGGGGCATTTGTAGGTTAATATGTCAGCTGTGCTGGATAACAGATGGCTGTAATGATCTGGTCCATGATGTGATGTTACAGTTGGTAAGGTAACAGCACTGTAGAGGCAAGTTGCAAAGAAGCATCGTAGATAAAACACTGGGGGGAGAGTGAAGACAGGAGAGAGGCAAACCAAACAAAAATACTTGTTAAATGTACAGGAACAAGTCTTCAAACACATCAATAGAAAGACGAGAGAACAACAAAAAGGATTTAAGATTCCAAAGGCGAGGAGCTACATAAAAGTAATTGTTTCATTCTGCAGCTTAGGGCAGTACTATAGCTCTTTATTAGGCAATTATTTTCTGTCATTTTGAAGACTTTATCTCTTCCAACAACGTAAAGATACTACCTGAATTCTTTACAGCCATGTTCCCTCCACCTCTGTAATAGTAGTATGCACCTACTCTGTAATTCTTCCTTTCTCTTGTCAAACACTGGGCTTTTTGTGTTATCACAGCAACCTGTCAATACCCACACAGCAAAACTGATAATAAAACTCTTTTGTCTAGTGACATGTTTTACTTCAATACTATGTGGGCTAGATTCTGATAACCTTATTTATAATGAACAGTATCTTCCTTCTGAGTGATAGGTTCCCTTATGGGATTAAAGTGCTATCAATATGTGTACCTTAAGTTTTAAATTAAAGGATCACACTTTATCAGTCAGTGAAATACCAGCACCTTTGGGATGAGATGTGACAACAGTTTAACAGTACCTACCACTGCTACCTAACAATTTAAGACAGAAAATGAAGAACAGCATGGCCACTTGAAGAGGCAGAGGAAATTGAACTGGGTCAGTTCAGTGACAGGATTGGTAATTTCCAAGAGAATCAAGATACAACTTGCATGCCTACCAAAGGTGGCTTGTGAGAATGAATAATAGCAGGTTGTCAGAAGACCTGCAGTTTCAAATTTTGTGGGAAACAGCAGTACTTCTTCAAGTATTGTACCAGTTAGCCTGACACATGGCATAGCTCGAGGCTGACGATTCCTCTCTGGTGCTATTCCCTGCAGTACTGAACACATCCCATCATATGTTAACTAGATATTGCTAACATGGTCAAAACTAGAGCTGCACCATTGGTTTCTTTGGCCGAGAGCAACACTTTTTCTTGTCTAGCAGCATTAGGACTTTCAGTCAGTGTTTTAGTGCTTTCCTGCCCTGCAAATACTGTCTTGATAGCTGCATGTAATAAGGTGGCTATGCAGAAGTGGAGTCGCACCCTCAGCAAGCTTGTAAAATTGTGAACATCAGTGTGTCAGTCCTCACTGCTCACTGGCTTGGCTTGCTCTGGTGCCTCTGGACACATCAGCAATTACAGCTGATGTTACAGCCCCAGTCTGGTGGTTGGATATGCTAATTTAGCCCTGGCTTCTGTTGGAGAAGGATAATTGATTAATCTTCATTTACTAGTGGAAGGGTACCGTTTCCTGTTCCTTTCTGTAGAAGCAGCACCTTTCTTTTGTCCTTCCTCAGGTTTTTCCTTTTCCTCCTCTTTGGAGCTCTGTAGTATTTCAGTTTTCCTTTCCCTCTGTTCCTATCCAGAGGATCCTTTTTCAAATAAGCAAGAGGAATCTGCAAGTTATTTTATGTTTTACTTTACTCATTTTATATTTGCATTCTGTTCTTTGATTTTTTTCTCTTTCCTCGACTCACAAGCTTTCCATACTGGTTTCCGTGGTTTCATACTGGCTTATCATCAGACTACTAAAAGGCTGCCAAGTGAGTAAAGTGGGGTCACAGCTGTACGTACACATCTGGTTTTTACCTGTAAGTAAAGTCTTTGATTGCTAGGAAGTACCTGTATGTTTCATCTTTCTATGATCTATCCAGAACTATTACATGATATTTCTTTTGGGTTTTGTTTTTTTTTTTTAAGGAAAACCAAACAGGCTAATACTTTCTTTCACTGTCTCTAACAGAGCCTCTGTTAGAGGCCAGATTTTGCCGTGGAAAACTTTACAGTTACTGGGATTTCAGCTGTGGCTAGGAAATACATTCTCTTTGGCACAATTAGCCACTGAAGGTGCTGCCTGCTACACTGTATAAAAATGGAGCATAATGGCTGAAGGATGAAGGTTGACAAAGTGAGGCCAAGGGAATATTGAAAGTTAAGTGTGTAGATAGAGGCAAAGAGACTGTGAAAGCAAGATGAGAAAAAGGTTAGTGATGGAGTAGGGGTTGAACACTGAGGGGTAGAATTGGACTGTAGAGCTGCAAGATGGTTTAAAAGATGAAAAGCCTCGGAGCAGAGGGAGAAAAGAAAGAGGAAAGAAAAAATAGTCAAGAAGCTGGGAGGCAGAATGGCAGAACTGGAAAAGAACAGGAAAAGGTGGGGAGGGAGGAACAGAAAAGGAAGTGAGAGATTAAGGAAAAGTTGAAAAAGAAAATTATGAAGTACAACTGGCACTGTGAGCTCGAACCCCAGACTGGAGCCATGAAGGTTTGTTATTTGTTTTTGATAACGTTCCCTTGATGTACATCAGGTTTCGTGAGATGTTGCTCTACGGTGAGGGCATAGGTAGGGCATCAGATGCTATAGAATACAGATGAATACAGAAAAGGAAGGAAAGGAAACAAAGTTAAAATTCACACACATAAAGAAAAGGAAAGGAGGTTAAAATCAAGATAAACATCCTGAAGACAACTTTACACTGACTCCAGTGGGACAGTGGAAATGCAGAATCCTGCCAGGCTAGAAGTTTATTGATCCATTTCAGGACAATCGTGTGGCTGGTCTGCTTGCAGTGTTTCATTCCTGCATACTCCACTCTTGATAGTAAACCATCTTAAGTCTGAGTTCCATTAACATTAGTTCACAGGGCTTGGCTGGTAGCAGTAAAGCATGGCTAGAAGTCCTTAATTAGACTCCAAAATATTGTATCTGGATATTCATTGCTTGTACTATAGTTTGAAGTGTTTGATTTTAGGTAGTTTCTTTATCTGAGAGGTAAAATGTGTTGACTATTGGAGAAATGTAATTTGCATAAATGATATCAAATACGTAAGTCCAGTGAAGCTTTTGAATGGAGAAAAAGAAAACCACCAATATCCTTTTTTGTTATCTGAAAGTGGCATGTTAATGTCAGCATTTCTTACTCTGTTTTTCAACCTGACAAACTCCATTTCCATGTTTATCCTGTCTGATACATGGCGTGTACTTTTTAAGAGCATGGATAAACCCCCAAAGCAACAGTATGTTACAGAAGTGTGAGACTTTATTCGCAAGTTGTTCCACAGGCTGTTTTCTAGCAAGTTCTTTCAAAAATGTATTGCTTAGTGTATTCATTATATTCATAAAGGTAAGTACCATTTACCTAGTACATTAATTTAATTGAAATAACTATGATTAGTTCAAATACCTGCCGTAGTTCAGTACTGTACTGATCAAGGCATTTGCTTAAATACATACTCAGGGCTACTGAAGACGGTAGGGCTAAATGCTAAAGCATGTGCTTAAGACCACCATATTGCTAAACACATTCTTTAGTAAATGTAATAAGACCCTTATATTATTGCTTATATATCTCTACCTTTTGAAACTTGTAATGCATAGGGGTTTGCCAGTATAAATCTGACAAGCTGTCTGCCGGAAGATCTTGTCCTGATTCCCTACCCATAAAATCCAGTAAATCTCATGGATCACAGCCAGAATTATGATCATATATATCACGCTGCAGCAGATGAGCAGGTAATATGAATAAGATAAAGCTTCAGAGAGAGAACAGCTGGTGAGTACCAGTGAAAATGCCCGCTCAGTTTGCAGGTTTGTTTCCTTTAGATTTGCTACTTACCCTTCTTCAGACCAAGTGCAGAGTTGCATGTCAGCAGTATAAACCATACCCATAAAGGCTTCACTGGATTTGTGTATTTATGTACTTATTTTACATTTGCACCACTATTATGATGACAGTGATGAGCGTACAAAGGCACACAGATAGCACCTTTAGCTGGCAGAATCAGAAAGGGAGAGTTCGCAAGGCTTGGCTGAAAGAGGGTGTCACTGAAAATCTCGCCGTACCTGTGCTTATAAGTCTGAAGTCTGAAGTCTGTGTACCCTCAGTGAGTACTTTGAAAGGCTGCTGTGTCACTTCAATCACAGCTTTGGCAGAAGTGATGTGCCAGAAAACCTCAGTGTCAAATTCTGCCCATTCGAAGTACCCAGAGCATCAGCATGTGTAACTAAAATAAGCCATCAAAGTGAGAAGTGCAATTTTGTGTTACAACAATTTGTTTTCTAGAGAAGGCAGAATACCATAACAGACCAGCTTGATTTATGTGTCAGTTTTGAAGTTCTGCATGCATCTAATACTTAGTCCTGAAAAGTGCTGAGAACCCACAACTCGTATTGAATTGGTATTTGCTTCCAGCCTAAAGAAAATTAGAGAAGGCTATTTCTGAGAGCTGAGGGAGCTGGCACTCAGTAAATGATAGGAATTGGCTTGGCAAGTAAATGTCATCATCTTCCAAAATTGTTTCTGATCCAGTTCTCATAATGACAGCTAAGCTTCCAAATCAAGTCAGAGTTAGCAATATGAACAAGTTGGAGCTCTTCCTCTTCACACTCTGAAGTGTTTTTCTGCCCTGCTCTGTAGTTCTCTGACAATCCTTATTTCCTCTTCCATCTTATGTGAAGCCTTTCTCACTCCTGTTTTCATCACCCATAACAGGCTGCCAGACCCCTGAGAGGTTGCAAGGTCTCTCTGGTTCACTCCTCTAGCTGCAGGTGAAGGAGTGATGCTTTTCAGTCTCTCCAGGGAGATCAGCATGGGTCACCAGTATCTCTTTGCAGACATGGACATAGTGCATTTCAGTATCTCATGTACTTTGGAGCTAGGTTGTAATCACGGACACGGTGCGCTTCAGCATCTTGTGTAGTTTGGATCTAGGTTGTAATCTCAAAGCAGCTGGAGAAGCAGCCTGTGAACATGTGCAGCCCTTAGCACTATCACATACTTCCAGTGGCAGCAGAAGGTACTCGGGGATTAATTCTGCACCAAACCTGCTGCTCCTGGCTTCAGCCTGAGGAACTGCACTTCCTTGGCCTGTACTGCAGGGTCTTCCCTGCCAGTCCCTCCTCCCCGGGCATTTCCTTTTCTTTTTGTGCCTCCCTGCCGCTCTCTTTTGGACTTACATTTAATAAGAAGGGCAAAGAGGAATTACCATTCACAGAGTTGCAAAGAAAAGAAAAAAAAGTCACCAGATAGAACAGAGAAAACACACCAGTAAGTAGTTTGATGTTTTCAGAGGCTTCTTTTGAGTAGATGAAGGTGGCACGTGCCAAGCTGAAGCACTGAGCAGTTGTGTTAATGGAAATAAATTCAGAAATTCATGGAGTATTTTAGCAAACGTGCAGACACCTAGTTTGGCTGCTAACTATCTATCAAATATTGTCACTTGGAAGGCCCATCGTGTTATTTGGGGAAAAATCTCTATCCTATGTGCAGACATGTTTGGTGATGATGGAGGCAGTGGTGAACCTGGTGTGAAACAGACACTGTCTCTAATGAGGTTAATAGGGAGCCTGTGGCCTTTTAAATCCTATCTTCCAAAAACTTTCTGTATGGAAATGGAAATTCTTTGTTTTGGTAAAATTCTTGGAAACTCTTAGCCATTTAAAAATACAGACAAGCTCAGTAAAACATCCCTTAAATCATGCTTTCTGTGTGGATTGCTCTCCTTGTTTCTTGTGTGAAGAATGGAGAATCACATCTCAGTAAGGCCGTGTATGTAAGGGCTTTTTCTCCACTCATCTAACGGAGCTTTAACACAAATATTCAGTGTTGTGGTTTTCAGATTCCATCTAAAATAGTCTGTTTGCAAGTTGTGTTTCTTAACCAGAAAAAAAAAAAAAGGATTCTTCCTTAAATACCTCCCTTTCTAACTCAGAGTAGGATATGGCCTAGTGTCCTGCTATGAAAAACAAAAGTAATAAAAGTTCTAAATATATTGGATGATAGATTCTACTTTAACCTTTTTTATTAAATATGTTCCTCTGGACTGAAGGGCAGAACGAGTACATGGCATTCACTAAGTCACCTTAGCTTAGCAAGCAATAGTAGTACAAATACTTTTAGCTGTAATTATGAATTTTGCTGGCACATCACTAAATTAGCCAAGTGACAAAATTAGCTGGTTGTTTGGCTAAAGACCAACAAGAATTAATCCGAACCACTGATGTTACTGTCCCTGGGCAGTGCAAGGCTTTTAATAAACCACAGAATCAGAAAGAGTAAAATAGAAAAATGTACTTTGCCACAAGCAGTGTTTGGTAGTTGCGTATCACTTACAAACTATTTAACAGATGGGTCAAAGTAGTGCAAGCTATATGATCTGATCTTGCTTCTACTGAAATAAACCAACACAAATTTTGTGGACCCCAAAAGAAAAAAGCTCATAAAAAGTAAATATAAGAGTATAAGTCTTTACAGGACAGAGACTTTGGGGAAAAGAATCATAGAGTCGTAGACTGGTTTGGGTTGGAAGGAACCTTAAAGATGTCTTTAAAGGGACACTTTCCACCAGCACAGGTTGCTCAAAGCCTTGTCTGACCTGGCCTCCTCTCTGGGAAGAAAGGAGAGAAGATCAGTTCCTTCATAAGATATTGCTAACTTTTCATCTAAATAGAAATGTTCCATTGTTCAGCCTTCTGAACATGTTCAAAACAAAGCAAATCATTCTGTGCATCATATATATATATATATACGTGGATATTATTTGAAGACAGACTTATAAAGACTGGTATGAATATCAAAACTTCAATCAGTACAGACAGATCTGTGCTCTGCCTTACATGATGCCTTTAATGCGTTCCGCTGGTACAGCAATCTTGTCATGAAAATGGCCCTTAGAGCTTCAATTGTCAAAATTAAAAGACTGTATAAGCCAACAAAGTTTCCTTGAGGAGGCTTTGAAAGCTTACACATTAAAGCCCCACTAGATGAGTTTTAAGGTCAATTCAAACTCAAATCATTCTATGATTCTATGATAAACAGACACACCATGGCAGCTTTCAACTCAGCAATATTAGTAAACTACTGCTCTGAGTAGGATAACTGCAGTAAACTGCAGAAGTGCAAAAATGAAATGATACAAAACTTTAGTTAAATTAAAGTTACATGCATTTAGGAGTTGAGGGAGAAATAGAAATAATAGAAAGATGCTTTGTGTATAAAATCAGTTGGAGAGAGGATGAAGCCACACAAGATGAAACAGCAGGACCCTTCTATGACAAGAGATGGAAATACATGATAATTAACGTAAATATTAATTTTATAAACCGGGGAAATCCATTTGTCTTGCAGTGTTGCTTCTCATCCTCTTGGTAAATACTACTCTTGTGACCAGTCTTTTAGAAAAGTGGCAGTAGAAATAGTGACTTCTGTGGGATGCCATCAGAGACAACATTCACATGGCAGCACCTGGGTAGAGTCAGACTTGGAACCATGGGATGCATGGCCAGATGCCATATGTGGATGCATTCAGAAATGAAGGAAGGACAGTAGAAATCATAATAAATAAATAAATAAATAATAGCTCAACAATTTATTTTTTTTTTCTGGAGAAAAAAATTAAAGGGGCATTTAAATCTGCAGACAACAAAAAAAGATAGTTATCTTTACTGCTCTGCTGACCTTGAGGGCTTCCAGGGCCAGGCACATCTTGGTACACTTCAGAGTTGTCTCAGAGCTGCTTATTGTAATCAGGTCCCCCTCTCACAAGTTCAAGAGCACTCCCTGTGCCAGTGGTGCTCAGGAATAGGTGCCGAAAGCTGCCAACTTGGCTTTCTGGCTGAGAGATCCCAGCTGGTTCCTCAGTCCAGCTTTGTAAATTGGCAGAACGAGGTTGCCACCTGGCTAGTTAAAAAACAAACAAACAAACAAAAAAAGGCAACAAAACCTGCTTCCTTCTTTCAGCAATGACTTCCACGTGTGCCAGTGCACTCTGCCTGAGGTTTTCAAGGTGCAGGCTGAGCTGCACACTTGGCCTGGCTGCTGCAGGACATCCTTGTGCCCCCAGCCTTTGCTAGGCAGCCCTGCTTCCTCTGAACATCACAACCTTCTCACTGCTCAAATGCATCTGCTGCTACCACAGCAGTATCAAGAAATATCAGAAATGGCCAGGCAGGGGCTGTGTAGCAGAACATGAATGAGCTTCAGTGTTTTAACTCAAAAGCGGTTTTGTCAGTAGGCTATATAGTACACCAGGGCTGCTTTTCAGATATGTCACACGGGGAAAGGTCTTTGAGAAGGCAGAAGAGGTGAAGTGGCTAACTCCCTCTCTGCAGATGAGACACAGCTCACCGTGCTGATGAGCTAATGACACAAACCACCCTCTCTGATCCTCTTCCCAAAGGGTATTTGAGATGTGAGCCAGCAGATGGTTGCTCACAGGTTCTATACATTGTTCTGCTTGTGTTATCTTCCTCATGCTCAGAAACTGGAGATCACAGCTTCTCAAAGCATTAGCCACCACTAGGCTGGGTGTATACCCAGTACCCATAGAAAGGGCTTTGTAGCTCACTCCAGTCACTTTGTTAGCTTGCCCAAATTATATGCAGTCAAACACAAAACATTAACAACTTACTGAACCACAAAACCCAAATCTCTTTAGGAATGTTTGATAAT
>JBCJKH010034244.1:0-10207 GCA_039877255.1 Loriculus beryllinus
ACTGGAATGGGTTGCCCAAGGAAGTTGTGAGTGCTCCATCCCTGGCTGTGTTCAAGGCCAGGTTGGACAAAGCCTTGGGAAGCATGGTTTAGTGTGGGGTGTCCAAAATCAGGCTGCATTCTAAGTATCACTAAAACTAGGACTTTTTGGAGTTACTGATTAGGTTTGGCTCATCAAGAAAAT
This sequence comes from Loriculus beryllinus, assembly GCA_039877255.1. Lineage (NCBI taxonomy): Eukaryota > Metazoa > Chordata > Aves > Psittaciformes > Psittacidae > Loriculus > Loriculus beryllinus. The sequence continues at coordinate 184 of JBCJKH010034244.1, forward strand.
TTTCATCTGGCAGTTCAGATAAGATGCCAGACCTAAAGCTGAAATGGGCAGAAAATGACTTTTTAACCTGCAGAGATATCTTAGATACCACATTTTTGTTTTTTCTGCTCAAATGAATTAAAAATGTCGAAAGCAAAGTCACTTTCACAGCTGAAAGTCCAGATGAAAAAAAAAAAATAAAAATCAGCATTTTTTTGTTAACATCATGATGTTTAATTTATATTTGGCCTGATTTTCAGTTGTGGATAATTAGCTTATATTTAACAATAAAATACTCTTTAAGCAAAGAAATGTTGGCTTTTGGTTTGGTTTGGTTTGGTTTGGTTTTTTTTAAAAAATCTGAAAATGTCCCAACGTTTTCCCAAATGAACAAGCACACTGGGGGAGGATGACAACTCCCAGAAAGTCCCATTTTAATACATTCTTGGGTTTCATGTATCAGAAACACAATTCTATGAGGAAATTATCATCTGCTCCATAACAGATACAAGCCTTAAAAGCCAATCTTCTCTGCTGATATTCAGACTAAAGTTACCTCTGACTTCATCAGAGTAGGACTAGACCTTATCACTGACATTTTTAGTCTTACTATATTAATTCTGAAATAATCCAAAATTACCATGGAAAAAACTTCTCAGGCTTCCTGTGCTTCAGAAGTCCTGACTTCATTCGAATCTAGACACACTTTTGCCAAGCATTTGACCTAGGCTTCTGAAAGTTTATCACTTAATACTTTTGCTTGAGCTGTTTCAGAACTTGATGTGGGCTTGCTTAAAGTTCAGGTTCCCCATTGCTATGCTGTTTTATGAAAGTTTAATTGAATTTTATAACATTATCATAATGAATGGACCTATCTCAGCAGCCATACTTTGTACTGCACGGCTGTCTTGCAGCACACAAAGAAAATGTCCCACGCTCATAGGTTTAATCACCAGGGTACATTATATCATCGCTAAGGATGTATCCTTCTGTAAAGCTGGGGTTAGAGCTAACATAGTTATACAACGTTTTGTCAGCTTATAGTAGAAGAAAAATTAGTTTCTGACAGCCTGCAGAAAAATCTTTGGATGCACCTTCAGGAATATATAATGAAAACCACAGAGAAATTTGATAATGAACCAAAGCATTCAAGCTTATTTGGCATATATATTCACCCAGATGTCATTTACATCTTCAGTCATTTCTTAAGTACCATATAAATTTATTAATAAATGTTCACATTTGAGGTTGCTTACATTTGTGGAGCCTAATGTCAAACACTCGGTATCAAGACTGATTCTGAGGGACACTAAGCACCCACATTCTTCATTTGTTTCTATTTTACGAGAGTTTTCCACCAACAGAGAGAGCTTTGAGAGTAGAAAAACCTCAAGCAGACAGGGAACAGTTACTGCTCAGCACTCCCAAGATCTGACTCAGGGTTACTATCTATTATCTTAGAGTTCCTCCAAGAACACAAAGTACTAATTCATCAGACAGAAGAAAAATGAATAATTGTAGTAGCACCTGGGCTCAATGAAATAGCTGTCATGATCTTTCTCCTAAAGTGGAGATGGCAATCAGTCCACTCTGATATTTACTTTCTTATCACCCATTACAACAGACAATAATAAGATTACCATGGGTCAGATTTTTTCTAGAGAGGTCACACAATGGTATCAGATGCTGTCATGACAAGACAATCCCAGCATTTTTGTTTCAGATTAGAAGCATTTTCCACTAAAGCTTTACTGAAAATGTCAACATCTATAATTACAATACAGTCATTACACCACATACAAACCAGTGCACACAACACAGGTCCATAAATTACAAAAATGAAGGTATAAAATAACAACAGTCTTATACACACAACTCAGTGCAAGTGTATTTTGCAACCCAAAAGGGGAAAAGCAAACTTCTCAAAAGGTCCAGTAGCCCTCCCCAGCCACATTTGTTTGTCAGAGCTTTCCCCACACCTACACAGTGTTTCTCAGGATTGAAGAGGATTAAGTAACTCCTTCCATAAAAGTTTTCACCAGCTCACACATGTTAGAAGGCCTCAGAAATCATATCATAAGCTGCAAATGGAGATGCTCCCAGCGCTGCACTTTTGGGAGGCAAGCTTGCCTGAGATAAATATTGCTTGGAGTACAAGCTGTTTCTCATCTTATCAAGCAAAAATTTTGTATCCTGAGGATTCCCCCATAAATTAGCCAAGCCCCACTGCTGCACCCACTGCTTCCCTACAGCAACACAAAGAATATGGTAACACTCATTAGAGTGCACCACCAGGGAAAAGTCTAATTGCTGGATTTACATTTTGTAGGCAACGTGTATTTATACTAATAATTCTATCTTGTGCTGCTTTACTAGTCAGAGAAGAAAAGAGCATATTGTACTAAGCTCCAGCCCCCAAGCACTGAAATAGCACTAGCAGATCTAGAGAGACGGGCTTTCATATAATTGGCATCTACCCACAGAATGCAGTTGATGATGGAGCATATTTCCAGCAGTTCACAAGAAGGGCATGTGATTCCCTGAGGATTTTCAACCTTTAATATTCTCCTATCCTTGGGACCATCTACTCATCTCATCATTACAGCAGTGCTAGTCACTTCACTGATTGAAGTGGGGCTAGAAAAATCAGCACCTTAACCTTGCCTATTTGGATCTTAAGCATTATTGCCCTCAGTGGTCACTTCCAGGCTACCAGAGATCCCACAGAAAAAAAATCTTCTATCCCGTATTTATGGAGAAAATAACTTTAAGAAGTAATAAGAAGCTGCAAAATTAGTCCTTGAACCAGAAACGGTATAAGAACCTGAGACACCCAGGTATTTCTTTTAAATATATATATATATATATAATAAATATAAATATATATATATATATAGCTTATTTCGCAGTGTCCTTTATACTTGGAGGACAAGGAAAACAATTCATTCTTCACAGTGTTCCAGTGTCTCTGCTTCCAGCTCTATCTGAAGTGAGGAAGTGCTAAGCTGTTGGCAAACCTGGCTTTTTTTTCCTCTCATAATGAGTTCATCAAAACATTTTGTAACCTACAAAAGTGTTCAGATTTGATTCAAGATTTCCACACGTTCTTGTTTTATCTGAATAAATTCACCCAGTCTTAATATTTTGTTTTGCTTTAATGAATATAAAAGTGGGAGTTCTAGGCTCATCAAACTGATGAAGGATGAGACAAAACTCTAAGCCAGTGAGAACATTTCTAAAGATCAAAGTTGTCAAATACAGGGGTTTGGCTTGGGACTGTCTTGACAACTGCTAATAAAAAAAGTTAAAAGCAAGGAAAGAAAGAAATACTTGTCTTACTCATAATAGCGGCACGTAAACTTAAATATACACAAAAAATAATTAAAGGCTTCTTCTACAAGGAGCTGGAAGCCATGGTGTTGTTATGTCTCCCTTCATATGTTTTTTATCCAATTGAGCAAGCTCAGAAAAGCTACTTTACACAGCTCTCTAAGACATGGTTGCTTTGTATTATCTCACGTAGCCGTTTTATGACAGCTGCGCACATCCTACTAGCCTCTTTACAACCGGAAACCTGTTCCCACAACTTAACACTGTGCTATTAATACTTTTCTATTTGATGTTCTTCATACCTTCATTTTACATAGCATTACCAATCATAAACCATCTATTTGCATGGTTTTAATTGCAAATTGGCTCATTCCCCTTTTAAACCCTCTCAGTTTCTCTGTGGGAGAGCCTATAAATGAAAATAGGCATTGAGCTTCCCACACACTGCAATAGTGACACAGAACCTGAAAATGGGCAGTCCAGCCTGTTGGAGACTGACTGGACTTGTCATGAGCAGGACATCAGCCTTAACTATTCTTCCAACTCACTCTGAGCTGCCCAGGCACAAGCCTTCTGAAAACAGGCTTTTTTTTTTTCTTTTCCTGAAAAAAAGGGACACAGTCTTGGATTCCATGTGAGCTATGGATGCCCAATAGCCCAACTGCCAGTGAAATAGGTATGCACACTAGAGGGGTTCAGGAAACAAGACTACATGAATTGCAAGCAGTGTTGAAGGAAAAAAGCCACCATTGAACAAATGCTGTTTGCTCTCAGATGCTTCATGACCTTTTCACTAGGTACAAGATGGGAAGACTGTGGAACACGTACTGATTAGGTGTACGGCTCCAAAAATACCATTTGGAAAAAGAAAATCCTTCATTATAGTGTAATAGGAAATATGCTGGAACATAAGAAAGCCAAGAATATCTCATTTTCTGAAAGTCCTTATCTTTCCTTTTTTATTCCTCATTTAAATACTCCTCAATACAGTCACTCTGGTGCAGCAAAAAGAAAGAGAGAGCAAAAAAGTTCAGTCCTTTTTTCCAGCTTCTGCTGGAGCGATGACTGCTAACAGCATCTCCCATGGTGCTGTGTTCCCATGCCACATAGTGCACACATGGCCATCAGAGGCAATTATGCACTGGGAAATAAGTCCTGAAGCCAAAGCAGACACTGTGAATATGTGCTGATGCTGTTTGGGATGGTGGTGGAAGCTTTACCCCCTTATCTGATTTTGAGGCAGACAATCTTATGCAGACTTATTTCCTTATTTGTGAAATAACTTGTTTCCCAGAGGCTCCCCAATGTTACTTATCTCAGATGCAGGGTGCCTAACAGGGATTACTACTTGGTGTTTTAAAGAAGGAAAATATAAGTAATTCATTGTAGGCTGCTGTACACAGTGGGAGAAGACTGCTGAAAATCTTTCTTGACCTACTGAATTATGCACAAGACCAGCACACAACCACAAGCCCACATCCACCCTTAGTCCAACCCTGCCAGTCCCACACACCAAGCCCAAGACACAAGCCATTTGCAGGGCAGTGGCATGCCTAAGAAGTCTGAAGAAGGTGTTGATTACTATACTGGATTAAATCCTTCCTAAATGAGTATATAACTTGTAATAGCACCCCATATCCAAGGAGGTCTCATGCCAGTCATGGGCTCATACTGTGACTTCTTCCCAAGACAAGATTCCAGACAAAGACCCATGGCTGTAATGTAATCCGCTCCCTGACATGTTTTCATTACATGAAGAGTGGAGGTCTAATGTGTTAAGGCAACAGTAGGTTGAGAGCTCTATCCAAGTCCCGAGCTTGTTGTTGATACCAGGCTTCAGGAGTGGGACAGACCTGAGGTAGTCAGTGGCTGACATATGTCTTGAAGAAGCAACTGTTCTTATCCAAGAGTATGCAGTCGCAAATCCTTGGCCTGCTCTGGCTGGTCACTTAATCAGGAAGGCAGCTTATTGCTCTCAGCATTAGCTCATACCAGAGAATTTCTAACTGGGCCGTGCACCATTTTTCATATTTCAGAATTTAAGTGAATTATTTTTGTTAACAAAAAGACATTTCATCAGAGTACAGGAAATAAAACCACAATTCCTTTTCAAAAGTTCCCCAACCATCATCTCTTTTTCTGTTAGAAATAATTAAGACCGGGTGCTCATCAGTGAAAAGACCTCATTTGTGTTTGTCCATAAGGAGCTCTGAATAGCTAGTCAGTATAAATACTGCATAAAAAATAAAAGTAACAAAGAGAGGGTTTTTTTCTTCATTTGTTATTTTTGGGGAGAAAAAACAGCCATCTGTGTTCCAAATGTGTTGCTTTTCAATGATCCACAAGCTGTTTCTATGGTTTTAAATTATTTGACTTTGCTCTTCTTTCAAATGGTTGCCTTCACCATATTAAAATACAGTGCCTCATCTTGCTGAGTGCTGTGTTATTTGTCTGGCTGCTCTGCTTGATAAGCATTGTAGAGGTCTGGAAATGATAACCTATACAAGAGGGCAGTTAAGTTTTCACTGCAATAGTACAGGAAGGAAGCAAGGAAAATTTCACATTGCTTTGGTGAAAAATTTACCTGAACAGCAATTTTATGTATTTTTGGTGACAGGAAAATTGTTATAGTTCTTATCTGCAGCCATGATTAACAGTTTCTTACCCTTCCTGAGCTAGCTCTAAAATGCTAAGAAATTAGGCATTTAAGTGTTTAAAATGGAAAAGAAAAAAAAATACATGTATAAAAAAATCTTCCATATATATTGCTTGCACAGAAAGCATTTTATTTTGATTTAGAGCAGATTGTTCACTCCTATCTCCAATTTGAGATTGGACAGATCGCACTGTGTGCCCGTTTTCACATTATAATGATCTTTATGTACACACAGATGTATGTACAAAGACACACACATGGCACTTTTGTAAATTTAGCACTTCTAATTGTTTTAATGTTCAGATCTATACTTACTAGTTAGCCCAGCATACATTTATTATTAAGAACATTGTGGATTCAGCAGTTATTTATTAAATGTAGAGATGCAAATGAAAAACTGTTTACATGAATATCTACAAACACTATTCATCATTGTCTTTGTCTTCACGAACACAGCCACATGCCAGGTCTTTTGTATATTAAATGGCCAAACACACACTTAAATCAAATAGCAGTTCCATTCAGTCTATGCTTTCCACAAGTCATTAGACATGCTATGTTGAAAGGAGTGACTTCATGCACACTCAGCTTTTTCAAAGAAACATCTGTGATTTAATGACCAGATCTAAGCCATACAGAAGTCTGAACTCTGGGAAACTTGCAGCCTGACTACCATCCACCCAGGAAACTCCTTCTATAAAGGAGTCTATAAAGATGCCATTCACACAGTCAGTCACCAGGGCCCTGATGCATGACAAACCTGAAAACATTTACTGGGGTCTGTCCTAGAGAAACTCAGACTGTTCCAAGTATGGGAGTTTCAGAGACTGCTGAAAACACAAAAAAGCACTTCCTCTGAGACAGGCATCTCTTAATGAGAGCAAATATTCTCCTCTCTGAAGAAGGCAGCAGGAGACGGATGTGTGCAAGAACCAAGCTCTGTCTGCCTATTGTACTTCCATGGTTCCTGTTACCACAGCATTTTAGAGCCTCACAGCTTAAATACATTTCTCCCCAAGATGCCCTGATGAGAGGCGGAAGTGCTATCATCATTTGGGACAATCATTCTCTCTGCAACAGGAAACCCAGCATAAAATCATAGGAGTTATTCAGGTCAAACTAGAAAAGTATAGATGACGCTTCTGTTTTTCAAAAGTCTGCTTTTAAATTTCTCATTAACACCTCAAATTTACATTGAATATTTGTCAAAGTTTAAAACCATTTAAATGTAATTCCAGAAACATAAACACATGTACAGATTCTCAAGTACCAAAAGATGCCAAAAATATTGTATTTTTCTCCCAACACCAAAACCCCTTCCTACTAAAGCCCTTCCTCTACCCTCCCCCCCAGTTATTTTCTTTCTTCTCCACACAGACCAAACCAGCTCAGATTCACTTAAGTCAGAAGCACTGAAAACTTCAAGACTTTTACAAAATATTACCAAAACAATGAAGCAAGCTAAATCTGTAGAAATGGACTGGACATCTCACCAAAGCAGGCATGCACTCTTCTGCCTTTTGTGGTACACTGGATATTCCTACAGTATTTTAGCTCAAAAATGGAAATGAGATAAATAGTGTTTCATGATCTGAAGATGCTTGCACACTTGCCTGCCTTAGCACCCTCAGGGGAGCAGGGGTATTCCAATAGACCCCTCTCTTAGGTGTACTTGCTGGCCCTCTTCAGACATACCTCTGGAGAGCTATATACTGAGAGCTCAGTACACAAACCCTTTTTCCCCATTTGCAGTACCAGCTATCTCCTGTCCCTAGGTTCCTCTCTCAGTTGTGACAGCTCAGCTTTCTACAAGGTAACACTGTGAACTGCACCAGGAACTGATCCAGCTGAAATATAATCTATTCTTTCATAATTTTTCCTTTTATTTTTTGCAAAGTTTTCTTTCAACTGAACAAGTGCCCTGATGCATTTCACTGCACAGCCACACTAACACTGTGCTGGCACAACAGAGTGGAGAGCCACTGGGCAGAGACTGCCAAAACCAGCTTACACAAGCACTGCTGTCTAATATTTAACCATGACCGTAAGCTCCTAACTCTGGTCCTATGAACCGCAACCAAATGAGATACAGGCAGCAAAGCAAACAGTGCAATCTCCTGCATCTCAGTACAGGGTTTTCATCATCACTCAAAACAAGTCAGAAATATTTCACAGGTTTCATGGTTTGTTCACATTCCTCACTCTATTTGTGCAAGACTGAAAAGTTAATTAAAAGTGTCAATAACAACAAAAAAAAAACATTGCAGAAAAGTTTGACTATCTTTATCTATCTGAGCTGCTGCCTGAAGACTCAAAGCAGAGATACGTCTCAAAACCAGATTTAATCTACTGAAGTCAGTTGCAAAGCTTTCATCAGTATGTGTACAGTCATAGCAATATTTATTTCCAAATACATACACCAGCAGAAACACACTTGCTTAGGGTGACAAATGGGAATCCTATAGTCTCTGATTTGTATTCGATAGAAATGTGACTCCAGAATAAAGCGGTGTAAGTTGGCATCTCTGTACTCTCCTAAACTTATGTCCCAAGAGGAGTTAAGTAATATCTTGGCTGGATTTTCAAGGTTTAAATACTTCAGAAAAAGGCACGAAATGTTATTTCTTACTTTTACTTAACTTCTGAAGTTTTGCAAAAGATTTATTATCACAATGAACATTTGTGTTATAATGATAAATGCTATTCCCATTGTATTTTTATATGGCTTGGGCTCTTGGGCTGTGGTTTTCGCAAGGATTATAGCAGCAGATGAATTTGCCTCAAATACCATAGTAACACCATGGACCCCTTCAAGCTCACCATAAGTCTGGGATAATGCATCAAAATATACACACCACTGAGCTGCTATGCAGAACCAGAATTTTCAATTCTCACTCAGTATACAACAGAATAACAAAGCAAAAATTACCTTTGCAAATAGGACTGATTCTGTGTTTCAGAGAGGCTCAGTCCAGGGCAAGCTCCTCTTTTTCCCCTGAGCTCTCTGGAAGCCTCTATAACTATAGTCTCCCTTGGCCCTCCAGTCCCGTTTATACCTTCTCCATAGACAGAAGCCTAAAACACTGAAATTATGCTATCTCCTGTGTACAGTCTTATGCATCTACTTTTTTTTTTTACTTTTTTCCTCATCTAATCTGTACTGCATTTGTGTCCCTTATATGTTGCTAGAAAACAGTAAGAATTCAGTATCAGCCTCTGTGCTGAAATCTTATACCATTTGAAATACCATTGTAGCAAAGATGATGGTTTCTAGTAGATTACATATTAAGGGCAAGTAGTTTTGTTCCTTCATAGGACTGAATGGGTGAACAGATAAGGACAGGCTGGTCCTTTGGAGTTGTCTTTCCCTAGAAGTCCTCCACTGAAATGATAGGGAGACACCGAGTAAAAATTTCAGTGACTATCAAGAGCAGACTCAAAACAAGCAGTTTTTCTTGTGATGAATAAACAGAAAGAGAGGTTCGTCAGATTGCTCTCATTTTGGGCCCCTCTGTGCAGCCATAAATGACAGTATCCACTACTTTCTCAGAGGTATCTGATGTTTCTGCCAAGTTAGGCATCCAAGAGCCCAAAGAAGTGGTCTCAGGGATATACAATTGATGTCATAAAGCCTATTCCCACATTCAGTTCATTGGCAATTCTTCCACAACCTCTTGGTACCAAACTACAGATGTTCTCTTTCCCATTAAGCCATACTTTTACTGGATGATTTCTCCATGCATTAAATCCCTTTTATGAAATCAAAAGGAATTTAATGGTGAGTGATGGTTCAAGAGCAAATAATGCTACGCTGGCTCTTCTTTCTCTCTGATCAAGAAAGGAATCTCTAGAGTTCAGTGAATCTGTAAGAAGTTACACTACTAATTTTACAGCAGCAGCTGTACCTAGGTTTTTAGAGCAGGCAGATGTCTGTCTTTCAGCAGCCTTTAGTGATGATACATCACTTGTGTTGCCAAAATATAAAAAAAAAGAAAAGAAAAGAAAAGAAAAGAAAAGAAAAGAAAAGAAAAGAAAAGAAAAGAAAAGAAAAGAAAAGAA
>JBCJKH010034244.1:10268-27112 GCA_039877255.1 Loriculus beryllinus
GGAAAGGAAAGGAAAGGAAAGGAAAGGAAAGGAAAGGAAAGGAAAGGAAAGGAAAGGAAAGGAAAGGAAAGGGAAAGAGAGGTTGGTGTAGGAGCCCCAGGTGTTACTCATTTGTTTACTGTCATTTGAAAAGGAAAAGGAACTTTTCTTCCCCTTAATTGAGTGACAAAACTCAGCCCATGAGTTCAGTGCTGATGCTCCCTGAACTAAGATTCAGCTATCAACAATAACAGGAGAGGTAGTTTGAAGTAGAAGGTCCCTGTTTAAACACAAATTTCCTTCAAGAACCAGCAGAAATTAGAAGCATATTATGTAAGAAATATAAGCCCTGTGTTTGTTTCTTTGCTGTAATCTGGGAATGCTCTTTTCATAAGAAATCTATCTTATTTAATGGAAACATTATTCATTTATTGTTGTAACAAATGATTCAGAAATCAGTTTGCTCTCCAGAAGGGACCCTCAATCACCATGAAAACAAATGCAAAGAGTGTTTCCCTAAAATGCAGAGGGTTTATTTCCTTGACCCGTCAGATTTAATGGGAAGAATTTGGTTAGGATAACAAGCAGTTTCCATTCTCCTTCATTAGACAGCAGCCACATCCTTTCAGCAAATGTCTAGGTGTGAAAGCCTAAGGTTTCACCACAGAATGCACAAATCACACTTCACCTTCTAAAAACATTTATGCCTCATGCTGCCTTGCTGGCCAAATCTCACCTCCTATCAACTCTCCTTTGTGTGCAACACCTGATATCACCAGGCAGGCACTGCTTAGGAGAAAGTGGAAGGCAAGAAGGTTTAACACTCTATTTGGTTCCATGCACTCACTATAGCACAACTGTTTGGCATTTCTGGACAACTGACCACCTCCACCCAGGACCTGTGGCAGGCAGTGACATGTACCCACCCATACAGAAAAAGCCCTTACCTCCTACAGCAGCCATGAGCCACCTTCCTGGTGCCAATGTGTTAACACAAGCAAGACCAGCACAATTTGCACTGTAACAGCCAGCAAAGTCATCCAAAAGTACTTTGGCTTTAGTCTTTCCTTCCCTCAAAAATCAGATGCTAACATGACTCCCTGAGCTTGGAGTCCGTCAAAAGTGCCTGTCTTATGGGGTAGCCCACACAGACAGCTATTGAATATCAGTTTCTCAGGCAGCATAAAAAGCCATATATACCAGAAACCTGTTAAAACATTACAGTAAAAGCCAGTGATGTGCAAAGACGATCCAAAGGATATTTTACTGTTTAACTCATCTTGTCATAAAGCTGCAGTAGGTCCTAACTCATAAAATAGAAATTTCCCAGATTCCGTATGCACTCAAATAATTTAAAAGCCCTGCTATGCAGGACATCCATTTCAGCACAAGAAAGCACTTTGGTTTAAAGCAGCTAACGCAGGGAGTAAAGACAGGGCGGTGGGAACTGTGTGAAAGAATGCCAGCCCTGCAAATAGAAGGCTCTTAGTAGTCTTTCCTGCCTGGGATTGATGGTGACATAGAGTAAATAACAGCTACTGCATGTTCAAAGCTTCTGGGTCAAAATCTCAGCCAACATAAATCATCAGTGCTTTTTCTCTGTCCCTGTGATTTTATGAGGGAAGTTCTTTTTATTCCATAGTCTATAAACTGCAGTGATCACACCATCCCAGAGGGAGCTGGTCAGAGAGCTGCATATTACTCAGACTATGCAACTCTAGCAAAAAAAAAAAAAATACTGGGGTTTAACTTTCAAAGAAGGACAGAAAAAGACTGCAACTCAGGTAAAACAAAATACACAACTGGAAAGACACATTTAACATTTTCATGTCATTGTCTATGGAAATATTTTGTACTGATATTTAAACTTTTAAAATTACGCATTGTTATATATATAGTGAAAATGAAGTATCAGCATTGTGAAAATTATGTATCCAAATCAGAGAGAGGCATTTTTACCCCTGAAAGTTCTTCTGTGGAAAATGTTGATTAATTTTCATTTTTAGTGTTCACTACAATTAATCACAAAAGCAGGTTTCGCTATCTCATAGTCCACTACAAAGTTGTTTCCATTTTCATTTATCTGTTGTCATGACAGTTTCTTTAACTAGAGAAAGGTAATTCAAGATTTAAGAGTATAATCTCAAATTGCAAGGTCCATCAACCAACAAGAATCTTCTTATTTTTTGTATTGAATGCTCAGCATAACAAAGTCCTCAAACTGCCTTCAAGGAACAACAATAATCACTATCTAAATACACAAGAATAAACAATTTTCACCTTCCTTTTTAAAAAATAGGTTTAAAAAATACCTTTTTATTCTCTTCTACCTCTCCACCTATTTCACATTCTCTTTTTCTTTCCATGTAAACATCTTTCTTGGCTTTTTTATCTCCCCAGTTCCACTTTGGCAGTACCATAAATCACATGACACCCCCCCCCCAGCTTTGACTTTTCTGACCACACATTTGCTGACTATTACTGCTTTGAACCTTCCTCATAGGTTTGCTCTTCAGAGTGTAATTCCTTTCTCCAAAAGGAGATGAATGTTCTCTAAAAGCCCGTTTCAACCTCAGGAGTGAAAGTGAGCTAGTGGGGGGAGAGGTATTTGTGAAGAACTGTCACTGCTTTTAAACTGAAAAACTAAAACTGTGCAGGAAGGAAAAAACATAGCTTGAAGGATTAAAAGGAGGGAAATGTAATGCGTTCAGGGTAAGATACAGAGGGCTGATGTAAATCTATTAAACCTTAATTTAGTGTGAGATGGCATAATCTGCCCCTAAAGGAGGAGGTGTGATGGACTGATTAATTTTCAATGACGACTCCTCAAGATTCAACCATGATTCCCAAGGCCAGATCTCTGTCCATCCAGAATACATACTACTCCATAATTCTGGATGGTTTTGATTTGCTTCAGGTGTAGACGCAGCAGTCTGTATTCTGGATAGACAGGCATGTGGTTGCATTTTGAGGTGTCACTACTGAGAAGCAAAGGAGCCCTTACCAGTGACAACTGTTACCTAACCATCACCACATTTGTTATTGGCTCCAGCTCATTCCTGGACCCCTGTGCAATAGATTGAACACACCGATTAAGTGAGATGGGTGCTGCTCCAAGGAGCCCACAGCCAGCAGATATACAGAAGCAGGGGACAGATACATTCTGTTACTCTGCCTGTGAGAAGTGACGTACAAAGAGATTAAAAGTGGGATTTTTCAAAGAAGTGCACATGAACTCCTCCCTTCACTAGCAGCCTTTGAAAATCAAAGACTAAATCCCTTGCTCAAAGTTATACAGAAATTATACAGCAAGGCTTGATATTAAATTCCAGGTTTTGTGAATTTTATCTCCCCATGGGAAGGAGTCGAGGCTAACATATATACCTAACAAAGAGCTTTACTTCTATCCTTAGATCTCAAAGTAATTTTCCGAATGCTTCTGGAATAGTCCCCCCTTCCCCCAAGACTCATGAGTTGTGCCCAGACTGCTTGGGATCTTTAATCCCGATGTTGAAGTAACCTTGCCATCCTGCTTGCCTCACCACTTTCTTTGAAGGCCCACAACAAACATATCGTAACAGTTTTATATTTTCTACTTAACCTTTGGAGCTGTTTAAGCTTCTCTGATACAGGGACTCTATAATTTATACTCTTTTATACTCTAATGCCTTCCAGTCTATACTAACGTAATTCTTTCTAAAATGCCCAAGTTTAAATTATGGATCACAGTGTCCAGAATGTTCCTGCAAAACCTCTCAGTGAGCTTTTGCTCATGTTGCACTCATTAATTTGCTTTTGGATTTGTGTCCACTTTAAAATTCCATCTGTAATAGTAAAAAAACTTTGTAACTTCCATTTTCCTGATAAATTTGATCTGCAGGAAAAAAAAAGGTTCTGGACTTGACTTGTTCTCTCAAAGTTTTGTCAAGCAAGTTTATTATTCCAAGACCCCACTGAAAAAGATTCGAGGTAAAAGAGTAGAAACACATCTGACTGTTATTTTAAGTCAAATTCTGAGTTTATGGAAGCCACAGTCTTGGCAAATAGGAAAGCTAGCATCCTGGTGTAGGTACACTATTAATAACAGTAGATAAAGAAAATAGACATTCCACAGATCAGTACCTCTCCTAGAACCTATCATATTGTGAGTGGTATGGTCTTCATTAAGGCTATGATGCTAATATGCAGTCCTTTGATTTCTGTACAATGGTTATCACTGCAGACATTATCAAAATCCATTGGCAATGGACATTTTCACAAGAACTGACACCAACATATTAATTTAGAGAAACCACAAAAGAGTCACCAGCCAGTGTAATAGGTTTCAAACTTTCCACACTCTGGATTCAAAAAGAAGGTCTGCATGTAAGGGGCTAAAGTCTCATTACACTGCACATATCAAGTTTCTCATGATAGTTTATACTCAAACCTCATTTCATTTCCATTTTAAAATATCTTTTAACCCACTGCAGAAAGTCTGTGAAATAACTGTGAAAGGAGTTGCATCATACCTGAGATGCCTGAGATCTAGGATTAATTTCAGATAAACTTAGTGATAAAGTTAGCCAGAAAGTTCCGAAAAAAGAGTTCCAAAAAACTGAAACTTTTCACAATTAAAAGAAAACCCCATTGAAAGGTTCAGTTGTGTTACATACTTAAAATTACTGAAGTGGTCCAATTTCATGTCAAATTGAATGAAACACAAGCATATAATCCTGCAGAGGAGGATGTAAAAGCAGATTGTTGCTCCAGCTATAAACTGATAGTTAATATCCATGGCCCATTTCTACAGTGTGCACCAGGTAAGTAACCAACCTCTTTGACCTCACAGCAGGCTGCACACATGGAGTTGATTGCAAAACTAGGGCTCACTGTATGACACCACATCAGAAGAAAAAGCATTCTGTCAAGCAGAAAGAAGATTTAAAAAAAAAAAAAAAAAAAAAATCCTATCAAAAAATTTACAAAAATTTACTGGACAAAACAATCGTGCATTTCATCCTCATACAATCTGTGGGTTTAGCCAAGCTTTAACTATAAACAACTTTGATGTAGAAAGAACAAAAAACAAGAGAGAAAAGTGTTAGACCCATCCCTGTAGAATGAATTAGTTGTGGAGAATTTTTCCACTACAAAAAATTCAAATAAATTGGTTCTGTTAGCTCATATGCAGACCCCGGATGTAATTAGTGTGATAATCAATGTATCAGTAGGAAACTGCCACTTAAGTGTAGCCAGTGCAGTTGTAGATTTAGGACAAGTAAAAGGGGCGTACTCAACAACAGCAGGGAAGAATATAAATGCAAATGAAGCTCATAAAAAAGAATGAGCGATTCTGGCTGTGCAAGCTGCTCAAAATTCATCTAGGAATTGGGGTTTGGGTGAGGTTCTTTTTAACAGAGGAAAGAATAGGCTGCTGTGAACTACCCATGCTTGGCTAGCAAACTTCAGTGTGTACTACAGATCTTCATTTGTTTTCCCACTTACTTGCAGACTTGTTAATAAGTGCTGCTAGCTCTCTTCCCTCCACTAATGCACAACAAAAAAAAAAGTTCTACTAAAATGTGCACCTGTCACACTCACATTTTTAGTGTTAAAAATAGTCCCTGTTGTGTTCAGCATACCAGCTGTACCAGCAGTTTCAGTGCGTGACTGACATGCTCAGAGACATCGATAGCCAAAGGTAGTTTGCCTCAGATTTGGCTCTGATATTCTCTCCTTACAATGGGATTTAAAAAAATGCAAGCTAAACACTGACATGGTGGAAGATCTCTAAGGGAATGGTGTCTTAAAGCTGCGTTTTCCTTTTATTCTCGTTTGAATATTTAAGTAAAAAAAATATTTCAATACAAAGGTCAGTTGGGATTTCTTCTAGAAAACTAGAAACAGTTTACCAGAATAACCCGACATAACAGCTGGTTTACTGTTTTCCCTCAGTGGAAAGAAATAAATCAGGAACACTTAATGACCAAAACGAAGGTGCAGGTTTTGTAGAGTTTGGATCCTGTCTGGTTTTCTTCAACAAGTGAATCATGGCACACCATTTGACAATGTGTTTGTGAAGTCACAGCAAAATTCATGCCCCCATCCTCTAAATACAGGAGTGGTATGAATATAATGAACTGAAAACAACATTATGAGTCCTGTATTACTCTTTAGGCCATAATACTCCTTTAAGGACAGAGGTAACTGAATCATGAGACTTTCCCCACCATCAAAAGGGGAAGATGGATTTTGGGCATGGGGTTGATATGGTAGAAATAAATACAGCTCTTGTAGAGATTCATGTTCATCATCTCACTTGTAATTTATGATCCTGTGATAGGAAAGAAAAGGGAAAGCTGTAAAAGAAGCAAGGAATAACCGACTGGAATTCAGAGTATCCATTTCTCTGCAGGGAAGCACAAAGACATACATTTTAGTTAACTCACTGGCATTAAATAACTTCTAAAGACTTGGTCCTCAATCAAATATTGAGGGATCTTACACAAAATACCCATCACAGTGTTTTGATCACCCACACTTATCAGACCTTGAGGAAGGGATACTTTTCACACAAACCTCTAGATAGCAATAAAAGCAGAAAATACCTTAATTGCTTGATCTTGTCTTCTAGAAGTCCAGTAGCTTCCTGGCATCAACTAAAAGGGAAGGTTTGTATTTCTTCCACACGGAATTGTTTTCAGCTCCATGCTTCTTTTGGATGCTGGATTTAATATAACTTTGGTTTTAAACCTACCTCAGTAGGAATTCCAACATTTACGTTTCACAGAAGTCACTATCACTGAGACGTGGTTTGAAGTGAGCAATTTGGTGTCAGAACCCACAGCGATATTTACAGGAACAGCTCCACAGCTTCACAAGCATAGGTCTGCTTAATAAATCCTTTAAACCTATGCTTAATTTTTGGTCTGTGGGCAAACTCTACAGATATAATCAAATGAATACAATTAAACTACCAGATTTATCCATGCATTCTGACATAATGAAATGAGGACCAGAGGGTAGCTAAAACAATTTACAATCAAAGAACTGGTACCAGGCTGCAAACTCCACAAGGCACTCACCCACACCAAAGTTCTTCAGACACTCTCTCTGAATACCAGTGCATTATTCAGAGTAACACAGAAGGGAGCGTCAGAGATGAAAAGCAGAGCTGATGTTGTTTAGGACATTCTACCTCTGAATTTCTCTATTTTCTAAAGCTTAAGAAAGCTCTTCCCTCAGAATCCAGGATATTTCATATGCAGCTTTTTTGAAGAGTATGCATATGTTCTTTTAAATTTTCTTTACCCCACAGTTACTGATAAAACTTTATCACCTCATGCAAAGCTGAATTATGATTATGTTTTTGCCTGGAAATACATACATCCACTAGAGATAAACAGATGATGTGTATTCATATATTTCAAAACAGAGGATTTAACCTCCAAAAAGAGATATTGAAGTGGCACTGAAGCATGGACTAGCATTCAAGACTTTCACATTTGGTTCACAAATACCCAATTAGGTTTCTATCTGAACCATGGTACCTCAAATTTATAATTAATCATCTGTCAAAGTTACAAGGGCAAGAGAACACCACATTATTTTGAACAGTGATAAAAAAAGATGTTGAGGTCTTGTGAGAGAATTTCTTAGCTCTGAGCAGCAGCATCAGGCTCTTCTTCAGTGAAGAGTTAATAAAGACAAATACACTATCTCCATAACTAACTCAACAGCATGTTTTAGCTCAAAATAAAGACAGAAGGGACACAGATTATTTAATGTAAACTGAAAATGGATTTCTGTGAATAACTAATTTTGTAAAAAGTAAATAATTAGGAATCATCACACACTCCTTATCCAATTCTGTTATTAAGATTGATTCTTCTAAAAGCCCAAATAACTTTTTAAAAATATTTTTCCCTTTTGTTAAATGCAAGTGGCAAATGACCACTCTTTCTTTGTCTGGGAATGTCAGAGCCTGTAGTAAATTTTAACAATGTTAATTAACACCACCATATAAATGAACAAATATTTATAACTGCTAAGGATGCAGAAACCTTACTAACCTAAACCAAAACTCTTTTGTCCTAATTGGCGATATAATTGGAATGAATCCCTCAGGATTTTTGCTATTCCTTCTACATAAAACCCTATTACTGGTTGATCCCAGAACAAAGATACGTTCCTAGAGATTCCCATAACCCTAATCCATACAGTTCTGTCCCTAGCGGGTACACAGATGCTCATAAAAAGTGAAGGTCCCCATCTTTATAAAGAAGCTTTAATTGATAAGACCCAGAGAGACAGCAGACAAACACAGTCACATAGTAGGAAAATGACCTCTTTCCCACTTTTCCAGTGGGAAAAAGATAGAGGTTATTTGCCTCAAAGAGTAGCTGTAAGGTTAATTTCAGAAAATGGGATTTGTCTAAAGGCCGAAATGATATTATATAGGCATCAGCAGCCACCATACTGCTATAATTTGGGGCCATATTCTGTTTGCTATATATTCTCTTAAGCAGATCCACTGTACATGAGGATGGTTGCCAGGATTTATTCTTGTTATCTGCCTGTACTATTTCCAGTAATTCTAGAAATACAGCTGCCTTGTTCCTTGTGGTGTTGGGGAAACCTAAAACAGAACTGGCTTTATATTGTGCTTACATAGGAGCAATCCTATTGAAAGAAACAGAGTCAGAGCAAGCAGAGGGGAAGTCCTCCAGTGGAAAGAAAATCCAGCCCTCAGAACCAAAACCTTATTTGGCATAAAATTCAGAGAACCACCAAAGTCAAATTCAATTTTTGGCAAAGGAAAACTAGTCCAAAAACCTCCCTGTAAAAAGGCACAGACTTCCAATGTTTATTGTGTACTAAGTAATCACTTTTTAGCCCAGTCTAACATTTTATACTGCAGGTACATTAAGTAGGCAACTGGAAGATACAATCATTGAACTAGTTACTACCCACAGATCTTGCTTTCAATTACTTTCTATGTACAGAGACAAAACACATCTAAACTTCCAGCCAGCTTACACTGGCTGGGATTCTTCCTCACCAGAATTCACAAATCCAGCTGCAGCCCAGTTTAAGATGGTGTTGCAGCCTCATTTTGGCAACAGAAGAGCAAGTCTGAAGGGATGAGGTCAACCAAGCTGTTGAAGCAGCAGCATAACTACATTGAGTTTCAGACTGATTTTTATTTTTTGTTTAAATTGGATTGGAAATATACAGTGTTTAAAACACACAGGCAGTGGCAATAATTATTAAAAATAGAATGTGCCCCATTTATACTGACAAAACTCCCCTGACCACACACATAGGCATACAGGAGCAGATGGACCAAAGGTGTCCTAATTAGTTTATTGTTTTACAACTCTCACAAGCTATGAAACACAATTTGTTTTACAATTCATCATTAAAAATACACCCCCCAAGGATTACAAATTATTTGAACAATATAATTATCAGGGTTAACGCTTCATTTTCTTGTTTTGACTATCTCGATCCTGCTGCCATCTCATTTAAGCATCCTTCAGCCAATAAGGTTATAAGCGTTTCTCACCCGCTTTCCTTCCCCAAATTACGTGCGTAATTTATAGTGATATGATTTAAAGTTTCAGGCACTTTAAAAGTACTGAAATGAAACAAATCTTAAACCTTAAGGATAAAAAAGAAAAAACGGCAAAATCAATGGTTCAGGCGAGGCTGTTTCCATTCAGGCCTTTTATATAGCCTGAGTCAACAGGCTTATATCACAACCCAGTTTTTGACACAGAATATTTTCTATGGAAATAAGGCAAAGCACAACCTAAAATTTCTCAGGTAGTTTGCTATCAGCTGCTAGAACACAGCTGCATGAAAGAATGCACCTCTGGACAATCTCACTCAGACACTTTGTGCTAAATCCTCAACTGGTGTATCACAGATGCTTTACTAGCACCGTTCTGCTGACATAGGTGAAATCACACCAGCAAATGCCCATAGAATAGGAACATTTTCTCATCAGTTTTGACTCTTCCCTCCTTGAGCCAACCTTTACCTGCTCTTACGTTAAGTCATGTGAGGAGTATCTTTGAAACAGATACCAGCATTTGCAAATCCTATGTTTTCCTCTATTTTCTTACTGTGTATTTAGTTATTACATACTAAACATCACCAACATGCACATCAGTGAGTGAAAGATAGGACTCTTGTCTGCTCCCTGTCACAGGTCTGTCTCCTAACTGCAAAACCACCGTTCCCTCATGATCAGTCCTGTCAAGGCCATACATGTTTCCCTTAGACACAAGGCTATGCCTGAGATGGTTCATACCAAGTGCCTTTACAGCATTTTTTTCTCCTATCTGTATGCAGCTTCACTGCACAGGTCCAATATAGGATGAACCTTCAAAGCAGTGAGAAAGCCCAACTTGCACAGTATCCAAGAGAAGTGGAAGGTTCAGACACATGCTTCACAGTTACACACAAAGGGTTTGAGCTGCCTTTCAGCTCATCATTTTTCAGACTCAGATAACTGCACAAAACCCACATAGTATCCCTGAAGGGGGACAGGATGTGAGGTTTCTGAAATAATCAGATGTAAAAAAAAAAAATGGAATTGCCATGAAATGAGAACTAGTGGATTTACACTCAAATGAAAGGAGTTTGGGAAGAATTAGACCCAAAGTCTACAGCAGAGCTATGTACAGACCCAGCCTCCTAACTCCCAGGCTTGTGCCTGAACAACGAACATGGTCTTCCTCCCCATTGTGCTCTACTGCCAGCCTGTCATTAGTGGGCTCTGAAACAGTTAAATCAAGCAGAGATTAGTAAATTGACACTAAATTATACTTGAAGGACTTACTGAGTGGAGAATATTATCTATATCACATCTGTCACAGATTAAAAACTACATATATGGATGAGTACTCTATAATCCATTTATTGTTTTAGAGAGTTTGAATTCCCCAGGGAAGAGTGTGAAACCCATGTGATGTCTCTGAGTGTGGAATTTTACATTCAGATGTCAGATCTGGCTGGATGTGTAAAATCACAGCTAGGCAGACAGCTCCCAAGGGACGACACCTCTGAGGAGCCTCCTTTGCCTTGTTTATTCCAAGAAGGATGTGGAGTATATTGCACTCATAAAATAGATCACAGCAACACTTGTCTGTGGAGGCAGTTCTATGCACTACTGACACAGGACAGAAAGCTTCCACCTTGAGGGAAATCAAGTCTTTTTATGATATCTGAACAACACACATTAAACGCTTGGATCCAGCCATGGCTTTAGAGCTGATCAAGCTATGCACAAGCTGCTCCTTTTTTCAAGGATAAATGCATGCAAAACCAAGCCCTGAAGTATTCACATACACAGGACTTTTTGGCATATTAGGTGGCCAGCACTTCCCCCAGGAGCACGCTCTGTTAAAAGGCTCCAGTTGGCAACTTGCTAACACCAGTGCTATAATTTGCTGAGTGTGGGATTTGCTTCCATGCTTTGAACCATGTAAAACTGCTTTTGCCTCCTCTCTGCATTTCTCCAACAGATAGCAAAGATTTGTAAATAAATAAATAAATGGAGATTTGGTCCTAGGTAGTGTTCTACACTTTTGGGCAAAAAAGAACTACAAGAGCCAGGTTATATTTTCTACTACTCTAGCTGGTATATAGGTTATTATGGTTAGCTGTTTGGCCCTGTGTAAATAAGGTTCTCTTTCACATGTAGAAAGCTAAATAGCCACAAGGTTAGAGTATCTAAAGTCCCTGTCTTTAACGATCACAGTGGTATGCCATGCAAACCTTCAGGGGCAAGGACTTATCTGAGTGGTGAAAAGCTTAAAAATGTCTCCTAATACCTACTAAAGCTGTGTGGTTTTGATCCTTTCTAATAAGTTCACTCAGTCCAGGTCCCCTCCTGCTTTCGTACACCACAAGTATCAGTCTGTCTCCAGCCAAGGTAAGCAATCTCTGATAAGGGACTCCTGAGATCCTGAAATGACCCTGCCAAGCATTTGCCTCCTCAGCTCCCAAAAGCCACTCAGATGTAGTCAGCAGACACCAGTAATAGAGAAAAGTACTAGGAACAGAAAGCTACAGCAACAACAAAACAGTAAAACATTTCTGAAGACAGATACTCTGTTTTAGCTGAAATGTTTCAGTTTCATAAAAGTTATTCAGAGGTTTGATAGTGGTTACTCTTGGGTTTGGAGCTTTTTTTGGTTGGGTTGCTGTTATTTAAACTTTCTGACAGTAAATTGAAATTCTCCATTAGTTCTTCTAAAGTTGAAGTTATATTTCATTATAGTTGATGCTTTTGATGGAAAAATACATCCACTTTCTTCAACCAGCTCCCATATGACCAGTTTCTTCAGGATGCACACTGCCTTTTAGTTTCCCACTATTTAATTTTTATGACCCCCAAAAACTACCTTTGTGTGAAGGGCAAACCACTCTTAAAATAAGCAGATCCACTCAGAAATACTAGCCCAGTATTGATATTTGCCACCATCTACTTGGTCCTCCTGGATAATGCCAGCTAGCTTGCTTTTCACAAAGAGTATGGACTCACTCCAATTCCTGTTAAATTACTAAATAAAAATCACTGTGGTTATTTTTATTATTCAACACATAATTTCAGTCTCATTCCTGCTGACTTGAATTCGAGAGACGTGTAAGAATGTAGAAAAAGGAAGGAAAATTGTCTTTTAAAGGACCTCCAGTCTTATTCTTTTTAACTTTGTTATAGTTCTGTTCAAAATTTCTAAATGTAAATACATTGATAATATTATATTATCTGGTATGTTTTTAATGCTGAAAAAAAGACATTTCCATGAGAAATAACTCGTAGCACATAACTGATGGGGGGAGCATAAATGCTAGGAAAAAAGTCTCTTGAAAACAATTTAAGCCCTTAAATGTGCACATTGCTAAATCTAGCTAATCTGCTCTACTATGCAAGCATGTAATAACTGATGTTTGAAGGTCTGGGGTTTTTTTCTAACAATTTATTTTCTCTTAATATTTATGACACCCTAACAATTGAAATTTCTTTAAAATTAATTTGTTTCTAATTATCAGAAGGAAAAACTTCCTGTGTTACTGTAATAATTGCAGCCTAAGTGCAAATTCTGAAGCACTGCTGAGGATAATATTAAGGGGCTTGCTATTATATTTTAAAAGCAGCAATAGTTAGGCACCATTCAATTCAAAGGTAAGTTTTACATATTTATCTTTAGCTTACAGGCATGTCTCATACAGGAGTAGGAAGCCATTTTATGAAATATAAGTGGAGAAAATTTAACAGAATACAAAAATGAGTTTGAGATAAAATTTTAGTTAATGAATTCCAGATGGGGTCTCTTTTTGCACGTATTGCAAAGGCAAGAAAGATTTCACAGTAGAAAAGTTAATATGCTCAAAGACTTCTCAATCTGCTTTTTCAATTCACTCATCATAATAACTTGTGGCTATTCAAAAATACTGGGTTAAAAAAGGATAGAGGGAATGGATTAACAAAGAAGAGACCACCAAAGCTGGTTAGCTCAGTCCCAGTTATATTACCACACAATTATTACTTCATTGATTCTCCAGTAAAATTCACTTAACTAGTTTTCTGGGTTTTATAGTTAAATAAATTGCTTAATCCATTTCAGAGGAAAAACCTTATGCTGATGAGTTTATGTTAAAGATGTCATAACCCCTTGGGTGTCGTTCACTAATCGTTCATTCACGACTTCCCTCCCTTGAGACCATAGTACAGACATCAAAGGCACAGCTGGATAAACTGTATAGATTGGATCCTGAGCAAGAATTATCATAAACACTATGAAGCCACAAAGAATGTGGAAGGAATGAACATTTAGATCCAGAGAGTTATTAAAATTCTTTCAGTCCATCTGCTTATGGAGGTATGCGACATTAACCATCAACTGCACTATCACTTGAAGTTCAAAAACTGCTTGGGAAGAGTGATTTTGCAACAGCCATTCCACAATAAGAAGAGGCCAAGACTCAGTGCTGGCTTAGTTCTCATAAAAGTTTGCATTCCTAAGTGGGATTTCGTGATATGTACAATCACAACATAATCATGGTGACTGACTAAATCTGGTCTTTCAAAGATCTGGCAGATGATGGAAAACTGACCGTTTATTATTCACCTCACCACATTTACCACTGATGAACTACTCATTGCTCACAGAGTTCATTAGAATCACTAGGGAATTTCCCAAACCCAGGCCAAAAGAGAAAAAAATCTTTTGTGAATATTTTTGCAATACAAAAGAGATCCACCTTTTCTATTTTTCCAGTCAGCTCTAACAGCAATTTTCTTGAAGCAAAATCAGAGCAAGCTGTATTAATGGGAATGTTCTTAATGACTCTCACAAGAGTTTATAGCATGTATAATAAAACAATTTTTCAGCAAGTATCTCTATTTATCAGGACTGACACTAAGTTTTTACTAAAATAACACATTTAGCTCAAAATTTTATTCTCCTCTTGCAAAATGCTAATGGAAAGATGCAAATATGTTATTTTCTATCACTATTAATGTTAATTCCTTGTGGCCTTCAACAAGTTAATTTTTCAAAGCTGTTTAATAAAAGAGTAAAAATCCTTTCAGTTCCCTATATAAGCACACTGATTAACCTTGACATGAGTAAAACTAGCTTTCCTTATTCCTGAGTGGTCCCTCTATTTTATTAATTCTAATTATGTAAACAATGTGAGCTGAATTAAATCATTTCTAGTGTACAGAAACTATAAAATATTGGTTTTCTTGGATACTAACATATATTAATGACCATTCCCTTCTGTTTGCACGAACATTGTTCTACACACAGAATGAGGTACTGTTAATAAAGTGATTTTAAACTTCTCCTCTGTGGACCTTTGGGAACTAGCCTGTGAGATGTTTTTAAGAAGTCTTGTGCCCAGACAAAGCATGTTCAAGCTTGTGCTAGAGTAATCTATATACAAAAAAATACCAGACCTTCCCTGGAAATAAGTGAGGTACCCACAAATCAAAACCAGTTGGAAAAAAATTTACTTAAAAGTATTACTCAACAAAAGGCAGCATAGCAAAATGTAGCAATACATAGAGATTTTTAAATTATCCACTATGTCATACATCCTTCCATGTAGAAGAGAATAAATGACAAAGACCTATGTCAACTCAGCAAACAATTCATAGTAATAAATTACTGGAGGAAAAGGGCACTTTCACCTTTGTAATATAGAGTTGTACAGTCAGGCTGGAACAGGTTCCCTATCCCCTCAATGCATAATCACCAAAGTGAAAGAGAAGCAGAAATACTGTGATATCTCCAAGGGCAAGAATACTGATTTTGCATGCATTAAACAATAGGTTCCAAGCACCGTAATTGTGTTTAAAGTCCATGCAAATGAAACCTCTACCATCAAAACAGAAAAGTTACTGTAGCATATAGAAAATAAGGATTTACAAAGCCATATGTTAGTGCTTAGGAAAGCACTTCAGAAAAGTATCTCCAGTTCTGTGATCACTAGAAAAAGAGCAATGACAACAACACAAATGCTGGTCTGCTCCATCCTAAGTAAGAGTGCTGATATACACTGCCAGCTGACTGGCTATGAAAATGAGGTTGTTTCTAAGCTCCAAAAGGTCCATGAGTATGCTTGGATGCTTGGGAACATGCTGAGACAAAATATACAGATTTTCCAAATTTGGCCCAAACATATTAAACATTAATTAATCTCAAGATGGGGACACCACCTTTCTTAGATAAAGACACCACCCTATTTTGTTAGTCTTAGCCACTAATTTCCAATGTTACTTATCTCATCCAAGTAGGAAGGAACTCTGAGGGAAGGGTGTATTGCTGGATTGCTCAACAGGATTACTACCTCTCCCATTTCCTTTTCAGTCAATGCCTGCTCTTTTCCCTTCAAATACTTGGAAAGAGGAATGTCTTGTTTTCAGACCATTGCAGCTTCCAAAGATCTCATTCCTGAAACCTGAAGAAGCATGGTCTCGTAGCCCTAAAAGGACCTCATAAGGCAACTCAGTTCCTTATTACTCTTTTTCTCTTGACAATAGGGTAAAACTGAGATCTGTGTATTTTATTTACCTAATTTTTTTGGAGGAAAATAAAATAAAAGTTTTCTAGAAAAATGATAATGTTTTCTGACAGCTTAAAGGGTTTGTGTATTTGATCCAAATTTAGATCATGGTTTGGGGTTCTCTCTAAGAACATTTTCAGGTGACTATCACTTGCCAAAAGAAATTCTCCATGACTTGGCTCCTCATTTCCAGGTTAGAGCTGGTAACCATCAGTCAAATACATCTGTAGGTTATAAAACTATTTGCTGAAGGAACTTGATAAATATTTTAACATTCTTCTTGACATACAGTGGTGGAAAAGTGGTGAGACTTTTTACTTGCACAAAGATTACTGGGCAGCATTTTCAAAAGACCCTCATTCTTATAAGTTTCCTGTTTGATTTAGATACTAAAATTCCAGTTTCACTTTTGACTAAGGGTTCTAAATAGCTTAGGCTTTTAAATTTCCTATGCTATAATTGACTATTTTTCCTCAGTGCTGTATGTCTACACACTGTCGCATTTGTATTGGTTTGGGAAATTTGAGCCAACCATTTCAGAAACTGAAGCTAACAGTTACACTTCCTAAATCCATATGTGAATACCTGAATAAGTGCTTTGCTTCCCAAAAGCCAGCACCACCAGAACAGCTACCATTCATTTCCAAGGCAGCTGCTGGATGCCCAGTGCTTTGGCATATCACTCCAGCTACTTCAAAGCTATAAACAAAATTTGCAAAACTTGGCCTTTAGGTGGTTATCTACAGCACTTATCTCAACTGGTAAGTGCATTAAATCCATTTGCTCTCTTCCTCAGA
>JBCJKH010034245.1:611-24842 GCA_039877255.1 Loriculus beryllinus
CAAATTCAGACTTCCCAAGTCTGCTGTGACAGGGAAATTCATGCTCAGGAAAGGCTTAGGTTTAGGTCTGCAGGTAGAAGACCTGTGTGTGCTCATCAACACCGCACAAGGGTGAACTCGTGTTTGAGTGAGCTCAGGCAGATTGGTGAGGAAAACTGGAGCAGTGCTTTATCCTTCAACATGCTGAATTTGTTTGACAAGCAGGGGTGTGGCAGCAGTTTGGTACATTAAAGCCTCTTTTGAATTGTCTCTTTCCCTAACAGTGAAGAAATAGAAAAAGTTCATCAAATTACAAAATGATATGGGTTGAAAGGGACTTTAAAGCTCGTCTCATTCCAGCCCCCTGCCACAGGCAGGGGCACTTTTCAGTAGACCAGACAGCTCAAAGATTGGGTTCTAGCTTTGGACAGTCCCTTAAAACAACAGTAATATTAAAAAATGATATTACTATTTGGGGTTATGTTTGTTTTCCAGCTAAGTATCTACAGCACCTTCTCTCAGAAGAGCTGTGTCTTCCCACATGCAAGCTGTCCAGGAAAGGCACCATGTACCTGGATGTCCTGGTAAGCAGCGCAATGACACTTGAAACAAAGGACACTTCTCTTGCCAGGTAATTTTTCCTACTGTGCATCAGGGGTGATGATTTGTGTTGTTTCCCTCTGTTTTTTCAATTCAGAAGTTTTAAACTTGACTTTCGCGCCCAGGAATCTTACTTGTCCAGCTTATTTTTCCCCACCTTGAGCAGTTCTAAAGGACACTGGAACTCAACACAAAACTCTAACCTTGATTATCTGGGGAAGGGAAAGTCTCTGTAGCCTAAGTGCCTTGTCAAGAGATAGATGCCTCTTGGGAAGAGGGGTTGCGCTTGGAAAGAGGAAGTGCCCTGGTACTGCACTTGTGCCACAGCAACCCTATGCAACAGTCCATGCTTGGAAAAAAGTGGCTGGAAAGGTTCTCATGGAAAAGGACCTTGACGGTACTGATTGACAAAGCTGAACATGAGAAGCTTGTGGCAGCCAGCCAAAGCAGCCAACAGTATCCTGGCCTGTATCACCAATAGTGTGGCATGAGGACCAGGGCAATGATTGTCCCCCTGTGCTGGAAACTGGTGAAGCCACACCTCAAATCCTGTGTTCAGTTCTAAGCCCCTCACTGCAGGAGAGACATTGAGATGCTGGAGCGGGTCCGTAGAAGGACAGTGGAGCTGGTGAAGGGCCTGGAGCACAAGTGTGATGAGGAAGGGCTAAGAAACCTACGGGGTTTAATCTGGAGGAAAGAAGGCTCAAGGGAGACCTTATCACTCCCTTCAACTGCCTGACAGGAGGTTGTAGTGAGATGAGGATCAGTCTCTTATCCCAAGTAACAAGTGACAGGACAAGAGGAAATGGCCTCGAGATGTGTCAGGGGAGGTTTAAACCAAACATCAGGAACAATTTCTTCACCAAAGAAGTGGTCAGGCATTGGAACAGGCTGCCTAGGTCAGTGGTGGAATCACTATCCCTGGAAATGTTCACAAACCATGTAGTGGTTAACATGGCAGTCCTGGGTTAAAAGTTGGATTTGATGATCTTAAAGGTCTTTTCCAACCCAAACCATTCTATGATTCTATGATTCATGCTGGACTCTGCCAGACTGGCAGTTACCAGCAGTGTCAGAGTAGAACCTGTGAGCTTGAAACCTCACAAACCCCATTTTGTCTGTGTAGCAGAACTGCAGGTTTTGGCCAACTCCATCTACACTTAGTATTTGAACCTCTTTGTACCTCTGAAAACGAGGAGGTTTTGGATGACATTTGATTTGGATGCCTAAATTGTGAAGCTAATCTCTTCTGGGCTATTACAGCACAGTACAAGAGCACAAGAGGGAAACCTGTCTCTATCTGCTGTGTGGTGTGCCCACAATTAATGTATGTGAATGTGCCTCCAATTTGTCCTGGAGTAATCTCTCTTGCACTTTTCCAGGACTTCCTCCCCGCTGACATCCAGGCCCAGTTTGCTGCCAGCAGAGAGCTCATCAGAAATATTTATAATAGCTTTTATAAGCTGCGGGACCGGGCAGAGAGGATAGCTTCTCGAGCCATTGATAATGCCTCAGATCTTCTCATCTTTGGCAAGGAGCTAAGGTAGGCTGGGAGGAAGAGGATTTCTTTATGTCAACTTTTCTATTGTTGTTTCAGAGCTCAATTTTTGTAAGGTTTACCTGCAAATGGTCTGGTAAGAATGGGTATTTCAGTGCTGTAGGTCATTACTAATTATTTTCCTACTGTAAAAGAAGGAAATAGACGCTTTTCACTAAGAATCAGCTAGGTTGGAAAAGACCTTTAAGATCATCAAGTCCAGCCGTTACCTCAGGACTGCCAAAACTACCATTAAAACATATAACTGAGGGCCCTTTCTACATGGTTTGTGAACACTTCCAGGGATGGTGGTTCCATCACTGCCCTGGGCAGCCTGTTCCAATGCCAGAGAACCCTCTCTATGAAGAAATTGTTCCTAAAATCCAATCTAAACCTCCTCTGGCACAGCCTGAGGCCGTTTGTCCTAAGGTTGAATTTCACACAGCAAGAGGAAAGAAAATACAAATGCTTTGACATACAGGTACTGGCTTTATTGCCTCTTCCCCCTGTACGTACACAGCTTTACATTTGTGATTATGCTGCAAACTGTGTAAACAGATTTGAACCTCTGAACTCTCTGCAAATAAGTGTATCTATTTAGTGGAATTTGTCTCCTAGAGTTGAACACTACTTATCTCCTCTTAGTGCTTTGGGCTCAGACACTACGCCACTTCCTTCCTGGGCTGCTTTGAATAATAGCACGTGGGGGACTCTGAAACAAGCCTTGAAGGGTCTGTCTGTTGAATTTGCACTTCTGGCAGATAAAGCTGTGCAGCAGGTGAGTTCTTTACTTTTAGTTTTCCTTTTCTATGAAGGAGGTGCATTGCTGCCTATAGTTGCAACTTGAATCATGAGCTCTGTGGACATAGGCACTTACAGAGTTAAGAGGGAGACTCTAGTCCAAACTCCATCCTCAGCCACCAGGCAGCTTGTTCAAGCTTGAATGAAAAAGCTGGACTGTGTTTAAATGGGAAAAAATTACAATGGGCAAGGAAAGGGATGGAAAAAAGCTGCTTTCTTTTGTAATTTCAAATGGTTACAGGTCAATTGAAGTTGTACTACTACACTGAGCTGTCCAAAAGTCCTGCATTCTGTCATATTAATCTGCTACAGAGGATCCAGAATAACTTAGCTCTGAATCCCATTTTGACATTCAGGTACTTAAACATCACATGAGTCATTCAGACAAAAGCATCAGATTGCTGTTAAGAGTGCAGTGTGGTAGTGACTGTCAGAATAACATGAGAACATGACAGTCTGGGAAGGATAAGTGACAGTTTAATCTTCCCTTTTGTTCATCTCATTGTGTTAAGATACTCAGCATGCTTTTATAGAGCAGTTAGCCCAGGTGTTTTTCTCCAGAGAGCTCTATTGATACAGGAAGAAAAGACAGTGTTTGGTAAAGGAAAAAAACAAGTAGTGAAATTTGGCTTGGTGTCTCATCTCTGCCTTCTGATGCATGAACTAGTATGGGGAACATGCAGGTATTTATGGCTTTAATGGATCAGTTATCTTGTGGGAAGGGAAGATGAAAGATTGGAAGAATCTGCAAGAGCAAGAAATTCCAGGCAGAGAGCTGAAAGGGCTGACACGGGACTGTAAAACTAACTCCTGTTATAATGATCAGTCAATTGGAAAAGCTGTGCCTGCTCCAGTCAGATCTTTGTTCTGCATAGCAGAGACGAAACACTCAAGTGCCATTTGAAAGGGTTTTGATGTGGTTGTGTAAGCACTGATGTGCCTGGAGAATGCAGTGAAGGGCCTGCGTGCTGTAAGGGTGTGAAGAGCTGTGATGTTGCTCCTTGCCAGGCTCACATAAAATGTGCTTTTTCCTTGTTTTCTAGGGTAAACAGGAAGAGAATGATGTGGTGGAGAAGCTGAACCTTTTCCTGGATTTACTCCAGTCCTATAAAGTGAGCTCTGCTGTTCTTGTGCCAGTGAGAAAGTTGTTTAGAGCAAGCTTGTGCTCTTTAGAGGGTGTAACGCCAACTGGATGGAAAACTGTTTGGGAGGCCAGTTGAGAGGCAAACTGGGCATCTGGCAGAGGGAGTGGCTGTCGGCCGTAGCTGGCTCTGTAGCCTTAGAGGTCAGCTCATCTAGTGATGAGAACTTGCCAAACAGCAAACCCTGCAAGGAATTGAAAACTACAACTGCTTGAGACTATGCAGATCAGCAAACTTCTTTTCAGATTTGGCTGCTTTTGGGTCAGAGCAGTGAATTGAACTGCTACTGGTTTGGTCATGGAGACATAAATTCAGTTACAAATGAGGTTTTGTTAATACTCATCTTTCGGTCAGACACTTTTTTTCTCAGAAGCATTACTGACATGGGATGTGGCAGCCTTTCCTGATATTCCCAGGCTTGAACTGGAATAGAAGGACATTGGCAAGCTCCTACCAAAGTGAGTTGCTAGCACTTAATATTGAGAAGGGCATGAAAGATAAGAGGACTGATAAGATGCAAAATGCTCCAGATCACCTCTTAAGCTCATTGCTCTGGCTCCAGGCAGTTTTGGTTCTTGGATCCTTAGCTGCCAACATCTTTTTGACCCTCTTGAAAACCAAAGAAACACAAATCTGCACAGGAATCACATAAAGCATCAACATGTGTTTGTGTTCCTGATGCACTTGGCTTGCCTGCTCACTGTCTCTTAGCTTCCACTAAGTACCTGTTTTTCCTTTTTCTCATACAGGACCTGTGTGAAAGACATGAGAAGGGGGTATTGCACAAGCACCAGCGAGCACTGCATAAGTACAGCATGATGAAGAAGCAGATGATGAGTGCCACTGTGCAGAACAAAGAACCCGAATCGGTAGAGCAATTGGAGTCTCGGATTGTGGAGGTAGGGCAGAAACCTGGGAGAGCAAAGGGTTGTACTTGGGCTCCTACAATGGTGCTGCTCTGTGCTCAGTCACATTTGCAGAAATCCATTAGGCCAAAAGGGTAACCTGTACTTTGGGTAATTTGAGCTACCTGCTGTGCCACATGGAAACACCTTTGTTTTCCTTAGTGTTTATTACTGGTTCTTTGGTAACATGTTATTTGCAGGAGCTCTGGAAAGTCTGCATCATGAAAACGCTGTTTGCATCCTAGAATCACAGAATGGTTTGGGTTGTAAAGGACCTTAAGATCAACTGATTCCAATCCCCTGCCATGGGCAGGGACACCTCACACTAGACCATGTCACCCAAGGTTCTGTTCAACCTGGCCTTGAACACTGCCAGGGATGGAGCATTCGCTACTTCTTTGAACGCCCTGTGCCAGTTTCTCACCACCCTCACAGTAAAGAACTTCTTCCTTATATCTAACCTGAACTTCCCCTGTTTAAGTTTAAACTCATCACCCCTTGTCCTGTCATTACAATCCCTTCCAGCATCCCTGTAGGCCTCCTTCAGATATTGGGAGGCTTCTATGAGGTCTTACCAAATGGGTCCAGGATCTCCTTTTTTAGGTTTTTGGTATGTGTTTGAAATGCCAGTATGATGAGGAATGCTGTTCTCTCCTGCTGTATGTGAATCTCCTTGGCCTCTTCCTGGCAGTGTATTTCACAGAGTTCCTCTTCTTTCAGCAAGAAAATGCTATCCTAACCATGGAGCTGCGGAATTACTTCTCTCTGTATTGCCTGCATCAGGAGACACAGCTCATCCACATCTATCTGCCTCTCACATCTCACATTCTGGGGGCCTTTGTCAACTCCCAGATCCAGGGTCACAAAGAGGTGAGCTCTTCTGGACTGTGTTTGTTTTCCCAAAAGATGAATGAGGATTTGAATGTATTTGTTTTCACCTGTGGGCCTTTCTGCTCTCATCATCTGCACAGCTGGGCTCTTTCATAACTCCTTAAGAAGTCACCTAAAGTCATTCCAGTTTAGGGTGAGGGTCTAGGCTGGCCTTTAACCCCTCTAAAGACTTTGTCTTCTTGCAGCAGGCTGCTGTGGGTTTCTTTCCTTCTTCATCTGCATGTGGCCTTACCCTACAGGTGGTTGAGGAAGGCCTGACCAAGTGGCTATTCTGTAATGAATGATGTGTCTTTGCTAGATGAATCTGTTTTCTGTTGTGTTACACAGAAATTACATAACAAGCAGCAACTTCCTTGGTTTTGCTGTAAATCCAAGAGGTCCCTTTTGTTAACCTTCAGCATTCCCGACATAGAGACTTCCTTGCATTCATTATGTTAAAGAAAGTCTCTTCTCCTTCAGCTTCCCCCCTTCCCTCAGTGAAGGAATTTGACCAAGGTATGGGAAATCTCCACTCCATGCATGCGGAGAGAGCTGCATTATCACGCTAGTCAAAAAGGGACAATCTGGGTCCACTGAACTTCCACCAAGTACTTCAGCAAGTTTGAATTGTGCTTGGGAGTACTCAGGGTTCTACACAGAGTATTTCTGTGCAGCTGAAATAGAACACAGTGAGATGATGGTCATGGGTGTTTTCTCTCCTTTCCCACTCCCAGATGAGTAAAGTTTGGAACGAGCTGAAGCCGAAGTTGAGCTGCCTCTTTGTGGGATCCAGCAATATGCCAACTCCACCATTGTCACCTCCAGAGGGAAACTTCTTCTCCAGTTAATGTGCCGAGCATCCCGCATGGAGCAAGAAGTGCGATCAGCGAAGGGGTGGGACCTCTACCTCCAGATGTTAGAATGAATCCTCCAAACAGCTATTTTTATTTTGTAATACTGCTGCTTTGAGCTGCTCTCTGATTAAGACAGACTGGATGTGGGGCAGAACATACAGATAGAGAGACAATCTCTTCATTTTGAAATGCTCTGGGGCAGAGCTGATGTTCATTATCTTGCAGACACTCTTCAGAGGGTCAGGATGTGACCCGGTGCAGTGAATGCTGCAGTGTTGTTGCTGATGCCTCTGCGTCTTGTACTAACAGTCCTCCAGTAATGAGTATCTGCAGATATGCTGACACACCTCTGAAGTGCTGAGATAAACAAGATATCCGAAGCACTTGCTTGTAGTAGAGATGGATTGCCTTTTAAGCTGGGGACGGCCTGCGTTAGGGACATATGTGCATAAGGAAAGCTGAAAGCCATCCCCATCCCATTGGAATTGATTCCTCACTGCTAGACCTTAGCACAAGATAAATGAATGGTGCAGTTGGGGAGGGGGTCTGTACTGCTGGGTGAGCAGGATTGTCCCTGTGGGGCTGGGCAGGCTGTTGTGTTCACCATTGCAGGGCAGCCTGGAGACTTGCTCATCTCTTTCATTTTGGGGCCAAAGACAACTGAGTTCAAGAACTCAGAAGTTTGCCTGGTGTAAATGAGAAAGGAATAGACTAAAACACTCCTTCTAAACCACTTCTACTACCTGAGCAGCAATAACCAAAGTAGCTTGGTTATTGTCTTCTGGAGGTTCTGACATCCATTTCTTGAGTAGCTGTTGAGTAGCTACTGGAGAGCTGCTGACCTGAAGGCTGGTGCTCTCTTTGGTCTGATATCAGATGCAGTATCCTGTTACACCAGCACGCTGGAACATGATGCTGATAAAGTTCAGTAGCAAAAAAGATCAGTATTTATCAGGATGTTACTGTCACTCATTTCTGGCTGTGGGTAGCACTGGAGTGTGTTTGTGAAGGAGAGAAGACAATTAAGTGACAGTTCTCTCTCAGAATAGCACAGTCCATGGTAATAGAATGATTTGTGATAGAGGGACCAAACATTCTCCATGTTTTGCTTTGTTTCTCGGGTGATTTTCCCTCATGAGGCCGAGGGTAGGGGGAAGAGACCTTGTGTGCCTCATGTTTCCTCAAGGGAAATGGTGCATATCCTCCAGAGAAACTGATAACTGAGGAAACTGCAAACGTGTGCAGCAAAACTTGGTGTGAACAGGATTCCCCTGAACCTGGCTTCTGTGGGGTCAAAATAGCTGCCAAAGGGGAATTTGAGACTTGGCTTCTTAGTGTTTTCTTTAAGTGGGTAAAAAGGAAGCACGTTACCAAGGGTGGGTGCTCGCTCTCAAACTGGAACCGTTGTAGTATTTCCCATTGGGGAATGTGCCTGTTGGCAGGAAATAGATTTAAATCCTCCAATCACAAAACCTTTCTTCTTTGTTAATTTAGGAAACTCAATGCAACATGAAGTTCTTCCTAGCCCAGGTGGAAAGGATGGGTTAGTTTCTTCAGCTAGAAGTGAGATAGTTACTTGCCCAGTTCCATGAGACAGGCATAACCATTACACACACCCCTCAAAATGTAAAGTGCACTTAAGTGGTTGAGTTTCTTAAGTGCTGGGCCTTAAGGAGTGTGTAGGGTGTCCGGTTTAACAACTGCTCAGAGTTAAGAGCTTTTTAGAGCAATTCAAATGTTAACTCTCCCTAGTCTCTCCTCCTGTGTATTAGCCATGTCCAGCCAGACAGGTTTGATACTTGCTCCTGAAGATTTCCACAGTGGTGCAGCAGAGATTCTGCTCACAAGCCAGAGCAAACTGGTTGGGAAGGGAAACATCTGTGCAGCACGGTAATAAAGAAGACAGTGTCTCAAGAATGGCACAGAAGGTTTTTCTGCTTGACCTTTTCAAGAAGATAGTTTGAGGTTGGAGTATGGAGAGCATGTTGCTGTAATTTTATATGCTCTTTGCTCCCAGCATCTTTAGAAGGTGCTGACTGGTTACAGCCTGTCGTTTGCTTAGTCTTTGAACCTTGCTCAGCCTCATTTGCCTGATGTGGTGAACAGGCAGACTGAGAAAACACCATGTTTTGGGGCAAGATCTGGTATCTGTATGGTGGATCTTCTGTGTAACTTGTCTGGCTGGGGTAGATGACTGGGCTGTGTGCTGCAGGAGCACTTGCTAGGTATTAGCCTGAATGGAACTTGGCATTTCTCACTTTTATCTGAAGTTACAAGTTTGGACTTTATTTACAAACAAAACAAAAAACCTCAAACATCAAACCCACATTTGGGCTTTAGACTAACTCCTCTCTTCCTGTTCTTCTTCAAAGCAGGAATTCTGCAGTCCAAAAGCAGCGACTGTAATGGTGATAAATAATGGTGATAAATACACATGACCTGTAAAGAAACTGGAATTATATTGTTTGGAGAAAACCCCCATTCCTGCCCTCGCCTATCTGAGGGGAGCAGTTTTGGAGGTGGGTTTCCTTGGTTGGGTTTTACTCTGTTCACCTATTTTGAGAACAGGGGCCTGGTATTCTCAAAGCTGATCCAGCTAATGGCACTTTGAGAGTTCCTCATACTGGGCTGTCAAGCTTCTGTCTCATTCCTAAATAGCTGCCTATGCTATTTCATACAACCCTTAGTTTGCAAATCTTATTTTTGGGAGACTGGTCAGTGTGCAAATAGCACTGTTACGTTTACCTCAGTACGTGAGGGGTTTCCTTACTGTATTTGTTCTGTTTAGTTCATGGATCTGCCAGGCCTGGGGAGCAGCACCAAGTACAGCTTCCTTCCTCTAGAATAATATAGCAGGGAGTCAATCCAATTGACTTCAGTTGTTTTATCTCCCCTCATCAGTGTAGGAGAATCAGTTCTAGTTACCTCCATGCTATTGCCTTTTGCAGCAAACAGCCCAGCTATACACAAGGGTAGGAACAAGACTTAATGGAGTTGGTTCCATTGCTGGTAGCTGGGTAGAATGCACTAAACACTAATCAAACCGGGAGACTAATTGATGCCTGTCCAAGAACTGATGCTCCTGTAAGATGTAGCGCCAAAGAGTTAATGTGCCTTCTTGAGTGAAAGCTTTCTGTGTGTTGCTGGAGGTCACAGCAGGGACTTTCATGTGTTCAACAGTGATGGTAGAAAAGGCCTCCAATGTTCCTGTCAGTGTCTCTGTCCAGCCTGTTGTGGAGGTATCAGGGTAGTAAACAGTTGAGAACCTGCACCCGTGCCTGAAAATTGTTTTATCAAAAGGGCTATATGTGTTTGTCGCTCTTGAGGTCTCCTCTGCTCCAAGCTGTAAGTGGCAATATAGAGGCTTTTTGACCAGTGTCATGTGTTGAAAGGCTTTCAAAACTATATTTACAATACACCCTTAATCTTTGATCCCGCTTTCCCCTTCCTTCCATCTTTGCAAGTTGTTGTTCCTCAGTGTTCAGCAGTGCCTTGCTGCATTCCAGTGCTTTTACTCTTCTACTTCGATCGTGCAAGGGTGTAATTCCTGGAATTTCTACAAGGCTAATTTCCAATCTTCAGTTTGTGCTCTTTCCTAACAGACAAAGATCACCAGCTGGGGATACAACTTGTTTAAAACATGTCAGTCTCCACAGCTGGGTAGAAGCAATACCATCACTGCTTTTGACAGGAGCTAAAAGTTGGTACCGATTAATATCTTGATAGAAGGATTGAGCTACC
The DNA here is from genome assembly GCA_039877255.1 of Loriculus beryllinus. NCBI lineage: Eukaryota > Metazoa > Chordata > Aves > Psittaciformes > Psittacidae > Loriculus > Loriculus beryllinus. The sequence continues at coordinate 11,041 of JBCJKH010034245.1, forward strand.
TTCAGAAGAGAAGATAGTAAACAGAAGTGCAAGCCTGAGCCACACTTGTTCTTTTCCTTCCTCAAGTGTTCCTGGAGTTATTTGCTGTTTCTGGAGGAACAGAAAGTAACTTGCTCTCTCTCAGCTTACCATTTAGTTTCCACTGGGAAATAACTCAAATAACATCATAGGTATCAGCTGCCAGTCACCCCCTTTCCTACAACACAGTCAGGTCTTGCACCCTGCTACAAGCTACCTATCTCCTTGTGCCGATTTTCTCTTCTCTGCTTACCTCGAGCCCTTCTCTCCACCAGAACAGCCAGAACCTCTTAATGCTATTGTCAGGAACAGAGGGGAGTATCAAGAACTCTGTAAATAACTGTGAGGAGCACAAAAGAAAAAGCAAGATTCTAAGGTGTTAACTTTTATCTTCTGTCTGAGCTGTAGCTTACTGAGCACATGAAGAAGGGCATTTTTGAGTGCTATAAATCATTCAGAACCGCTGGAGGGAGACAAGAACAATCAATCTTGTTCAGAGGGTGTGAATTTGGCCTGCCTGGAATATCCTGTATCTTTGCTTTGCTCAAATAGCCTTATGTATGAAGCACTTTATCCAAATGCAGGAATTAAAGAACTATTACTACAGCTGTTAGACTGGAAATGTTTACAGAGCCTATATTACATTCCAAGAGTTTATCTGTGTTATATGTGTTTGTAAAAGTTTAAACCAAAAACCAAACAAAACTTGTGTAAGAAGTTACATATGTGCTGTGTTATTTCTAGCATGGTTTCATTCAGCCTTTGCTGCCCAGTGTGCCGAGTTGGGCTGAGCAGGTCACTTGCAGCCAACACATGGCAAAGCTTGCAGCCAGAGGTGATGGCACTTTGCAATGTGGATTTGCTCAAAGTTGATTTTGTTCAACATATTTTATAAAGGACTTTCACAGTGCTAGTCAAGCTTTGCCTTACCCCAGGAGTTAATGCTGAATAAGGAACTGGATAGAAACTGGCAGAGAAGATAATCAATTCTGCTGCATCACTGTCCACTTAAAGCTTCTGTGAAAGGAAGCCAACTCCTGAAAGGCCTTAACCAGTCGAGAAGGCAGCCAGCATTTAACAACAGCAACACATACTTTTACTAAAAAATAGCTTTAATCTTTTAAAAAAAAATGAGGGTTTTTTTTTCCAGCCATGAGGGGAAAGCCTAAAACATCATTCACCTGTGCAGGAAAGAGTTAACACTATGTTTTTAATAGCTGTGATCACATAACCCTGGCTGTGTTACAGTCAGGGACTTCACAGCATGGACAACGTAGTTACTTTTATTTCTGCTCTAAGAAACCCCCTCACTTTCCTGGTTACTTCCCAGTGACCTGATACATCAGTCTCCTTTGCTGGAGAGCTGGGAAAGAAGACCCTTGGAAGTAGTACTTGTGGTGTTCTAGCCCAGTGTGGGCAGCAGCACGTGGGTTGACTGCTTCTGTTTTCTTAAACTTCCTCCACTTCTTTCAGGGTATGCTCCAGGATTGTGTCTTGTCCCTGGAACTTAAAATAGCCCCGAAACAACTTCTTCTGAAGCACAAGGGGAAACCAGTAGATATCATCTGCCCACATTTGGCTGAAGGGTACCTCATCCAGCTGAAACCACTGGGGACGCATTTCTGGTGGGAGAAAAAAAAACTCTGTGTGAGACTTTCTCTTAGGGGTGTTCTGCTCATAGACTCATAGAACAGTCAGGGTTGGAAAGGACCTTAAGATCATCTAGTTCCAACCCACCCCTTTAAGTGTCTGTCAGTAAGTTCCACTCTACAGCTCAGCTGCTTCCCTCCATGGAGGGATTTTGGCATGAATAGTTCTGCATTTCCAAAGAGCAATACTGTCTCAGAAGTGAATGTGCACCCTTCCTTCCCTCCACCTACCATCGCTTTCTGTTGGCTCTCCATGAAAATCATCTGCCCGGAAAACATGGACCTCCATGAGTTCAGAGTTGCCCACAAATTCAAATGTGATCTGACCCATCTTCTGCAAGGTGTTCACAGTCAGTCCACTCTCCTCCAGGAGCTCCCTGCACAAGAAATAGACTTCTTCATATGAAAGTGAGCAGTGGGAGAACCAAAAAGCTTTAGCTTTACTTGCACATTTAAAACTCATCTAGTGAACTAAAGATGGATGCTACACCTGCAAAATGGAGCAGGGCACAGCAACTATTGACTGCCTGACACTACAGAGCAGCCGGGTCAGACTGGCTCCTGTGTTATTCCAAGCTCCTAAAGGCTGTTAGGAAAACAGTCTATGTTGGAAAGAGAAGATTCAGGAAAAATTGCTTAGTATAATTTACACTCCTTACAACATGAGGATCTTTTCTGAGATGAGTTAGAAGTGGGCTCACGCTTGCATGTCTGTAGCTGGATGTGGTTTACAAACTCTAAGATATGCTTTGTTGGCTTTGCCAACTTCAAGATGAAGCTTTTAGAACTGTGGAGAAGGAGGTAAGGAATACCGAAGCATCTGTACTGCAACAAACACAGCTACTTCTGAGGTTAACTGAACCTTATTTAAAGAACACTGCACACTACTAACATCATTTGCACACAGAGTTAGGAATACCATTTCCCATTCAAATGCCACATAAACATACAAAGCAGTTGTGTAAACTTTCCATTTCTGTTTCTTGGAAGTCCATTTAGCATAAGGAGAAGCTACAAGGGAAGACTGAAAGAGCACTTCGAGGGACTTGCCAGACAGCCCTTTTCTGTTTGTCACCATGCACAGCTACTTGAAGCACCTTCAGTTCCTTGCTCTCTTTGTGCTATGTACTTAGGGCTCATTTTCTTTTAGCCTACCCCTAACAGAGTCAGCATAACTTGAAGTTAGTCATGGCTTTTCTAATGGACAAAAATAAGGAATGTTTGGAAACAATGCATCTTCAGTTAAGGTTAATAATTGATGTAGTTGAATATTTGGCAGCCACTTAATTTCAAAATGTAATGGAAATGCTCTTTAAGGCTCCAGCTTTCTTTGGCATCGATTTTGTGGATCCCATCCTTCAAAATCATGTTCTGACTAAATAGCTTAGCTAATTTTAGTTTCCTTAAGAAACTATGTTTAAAACAGAGGCAGTTTTCCAGCAGCAATCTAAAACCCTTGTTTGACAGGCTGTGATAATTGAACAACAAAGAACAACACTGCTATGGTTCTCCAAGGAATTTATCTGTTGGCTGTTTGGCTCTGCATATAGAAAGTAGAAACATTACAGGGAGCAAACTGAAAATAATGAACTAAATATTCCCCTTACAAGATGTGCCAGTGAGGAGCCATGAGTGCCCAGGTGCTCATAGGAATGTGATGTACCCAATGGAAGATAGGAATCTTAACAGACAGAGGAAACTTGCTCATGTTTCAGCTTAAAGTTTAACTATCAGTGCTGTGAGGACACTTCACACCTTACACCAGTGCAAAGCCAACTGAGACAGTGCAACACAGAACCATGGCCTAATACCTGAGCCCTGAATACAGAGCAGCCAAGGTAAGTTTGCTTTGGACTGTGTGATGCTTCTTGGAGGAGAGCTGCACCTAAGGTAGCTGTAGTAGCGATGTTCCTGCCAGGAAGGCAGGCTGTGGGTCTAGCTGGCTCTGGGGACTGCTTCCTGCTCAATTGGTATCAGTGGTGCTGCTGCAGTGAGCTCCTACCAGCTGCATGGAAAGGGATGAGGACTGGACCGTTCTGCACTCCACAGCAGCAGGCACTGGCTGTTCCTGTGGCACATTGCACTGGGGATGGGTGACACCTTTCTCACTTGACATCTCATATAGACTAAAGCTCCAGTTTCTCACTCTAGGCAAACACACACCTAAGAAATCAAATACTAAATACGATCATTTCACACTACAGTGGCAGTGCAAGCCTAGCAAATGAAGGCCTGAATTAAGTAACAAAACAAATCTTCCTCCTCTTAGAGATGACAAATTACCTGAAAAGCCACAATGTAAGCATGAAGTACATTAACACCTGCAGAGAGGGCCCCTGTATCCCTGGAAGAGCTCACCACAGAACACAGGAGGTTGTACTGGCACAGATGGTTCAGGGAAAAAGCTGTTGGGTAGCTGTTGAGCTACACCAACACTCATCTTCCTGCAGCTGCAAGGGCAAATTGGGGCATTTATCAGAAACAGAGGAAGTGGCAAAGTGTGGCTTTGTATCAGCAATGTTTGTGTAAAGAATGAGGTACCTAAATTTTAGAGGAGTTTAGCAATTCAGCTGCCATCTGCTATTTCACTTTACTGACTAAACAGAAGAACTCTGAGGAATGAGTGCTAAAAGCTTCAGAAATGCTATTTTACCTCTGTGCTGATGGAGTTCAATTCCCCAACTCAGCATTAAGGCTTCAAATGCCGCCACGAAGTCAAATCATAAATTTCACCAGCGCCTTTCATAAGGGACCCCTAAAAATCTCTGTTTTGCTACTACATTTTCATGACTGGAAGGCAGCATCTGTTCAACAGCTTCAACATTAAACACTAAGCAGTTTGCTGGCATAAGCTGTAATTCTGCTATGCAGCCACAATTAAACTTTGCACCTTTCTGAACAGTGCAAGAACTTCTGCTCCCCCCCCCCAGCTAGCAAAGGCTCGGTTTAGATCAGTCTTTGGGAGGGAGGATGCTCATTTCCAGTTACTCATAGACTGGACAACAGTTAAAGATTTGCAGGTGACAGCAATGGGAAGCCATCCCCTTTCCCTGTTCATGTGGTTGATCCCTCATCGCCTGTGGTGCAGGCCATTTTCTCTGTTCAGAGATGGCTCAGGACAGCACTGGTGAGTAACGCACTGGTTCCAATGGCGTTACCGATCGGCTGAGCTGCAGTAACCCCACCACAAATGATCCAACACCTCCTGCACCCTGAACCCAGCTCACCCCACGGCACCGGCTCACCTCCGAGCAGCCTCTTCGATGCTCTCCCCTGGCTGCACCTTCCCACCGAAGCCATTCCACAGCCCGGCTCCGAACCCACGTTTCTTCATGCCCAGGAGGACACGTTGTGGCTGCACCACCAGGACCAGGGTGAAGAGCTTGGTGGTGTACATGGCTCCTGGGCAGGAGATGAAGGCACGCTGCGCCAAGGGCTCCCGGCACCCCTTGGAGGGGAGGGCAAGCTGCTCCTCCAGCACACGGGGTGCAGGCAGTCCCTCTACCCCAAACACCCATCCCCAAATGCTTGGTCCCTGCCATCCCCAGCCCAAACCCTCACGTCCCAGTGCCTGCTTCTGTAGCATCGCTCACCCACCCTCCTGCTCTCCCAGCACCCTCTCCCAGTCATAGAATCCCCTAGGTGGACCTTTAAGATGGTGAAGTCCAACTAAACTGCCAAGCCCACCGTGTCACTAAGGGCAAACCGATGTCCCTTCAAGATCTCCACTCACAGCCACCCTTCATTTCCCCCCAGCAGCGACCCACACTATATAACCGCTGCCCCTACCCCTCATGGCTACCCCTCATGGCTACCCCTCAGGGTCTCCCCTCACAGCTACTCCTCAGGTTCCATGGCCACCCCTCATGATCTTCCCTTATGGCTGTCCCTCCTTTCTCCTCATGATCCCCCCTCACGGCCGTCCCCACCCCTCATGGCGGCTCCCTTGTCCCCCCCAAACACCAATCCCCATTCCCCCAACCCTGTCCCCTCAGCACCTCCGTCCCTCCCGCCCGCCATTTCCCGCCCACCTCAGAACGGGCTCTGCCCGGTGCGGCCCCGCCTGCGGCAGCCGTGAGGGGAGGCGGAGCGGGCTGAGGCGGCCGCCATGGCGGGGAGGCGGGCTGTGGTGGTTGTTGCTGCTGCCGCCGGGGGTAGGTGCGTGGCGGGGGCCCTGAGGCAACCATCGGGTGTGCCGGGAAGGGTTGGTGTTACCCCGGCGCCTTAAGGTTTCCTCAGAAACGAGTACCGTGCGTTTGGGTTTGTCACTGCTGGGAATACCGGAGAGCGGGTTAGTTAGCTGGAAAACTGAGGTGGCGGCGGTTGTTGGTGTGCTCTGCCCAGAGGCATGGCGGAGCTGGGGTATCCCGCCTTCCTCCGAGGGGCTGAGGTACCCGCAGCCGCCCCTGTGAGGCAGCCGGTGGTGTGCTGGGGTCAGGCTGCCATGTCGTGTCCCTGTGGGCCGTGAACACGAACAGCAGAGCAGAAGGGAAGAGCTGCCTATGATGGGGCTCCTCTGTCTCACCTCAGGGTAACTGGTGAGGCGTCCACCCCAAACACAGCCCTTTGGTTGGGGCTGGACCAGGTAACGAAAGGCAGCATGAATCTCAGATTTGGAGGCTTTTTTTGTGAGCCTAGGAGGAGATGGAGTTGCAGGTAGAATTAATGAGCTATATAGAGACCTTTGAAATACAGAGGGATGGAGCTTGGAGCAGCCTGAACCAGTGGGAGGTGTCCCTGCCCATGGCAGGGGGGTGGAACTGGATGAGCTTTAAGGCCCTTCCCAACCCTATAACTTCTGTGATTCTATGATTATGTACTAATTGAATAACTTGCTTTCTTTACCAGGCAGCTGCTGGCATTTGGTGAGCAAACGTCTCCACACCACGGGGAGGTTTCTAAAGAAAACTGGCACTGAGCACTGGTGGTTGGAGCGGCACGTGAAGGATCCTTTTGTCAAGGCAGCGAAGCAGCAGCACTACCGTTGCCGAAGTGCCTTCAAGTTACTGGAAATCGATGACAAGCTTCATGTTCTTCGTCCAGGACTTTCCGTTCTTGACTGTGGAGCGGCGCCCGGTGCTTGGAGTCAGGTTGCTGTAGAGAGAGTCAATGCCTTAGGTACCGGTAAGTGCGTGTTGTTGGCAGGCAAGATGGGGATGCTGCTCATCTTGAGGTGTGTGAGAAAACTCAGTTGTGATGGTGGTGGTGTAGGGAATGGATTATGGGTATGGTAAATGCCAGGAGTCCCTGACAGAGGTGTGAAGATGTGTAGCACAGGAACTCTTCATATTATGTGTGAAATTAAAACTTAACGTGGTGCTAATGCTCTGATTAAGTGATGTGGGGAAGATCCCTTCATCCCGTTCTGCCATGGATGTGGCCTCAGGAGGTAGTTTGGCTTTCCTGAATTTTTATTTTCTTTCTTGAAAATTTATAGTACCCACTATATCCAGTTTGTGTGTTCTAAGCTGTTAATATTTACAAGATAAGGTATTACCATCTGTACTAGCATCCGGCATTTCTGGACTGTCAGCTGTGAAAGAGCAGAAGAAAACCAAGAAAAATACCCCTTGCTTATCCAAGGTAGCTAAGTTTTCACATCCTGAATGGATTAGCTTACAGCAGACCATCCATCCAGACACATGTAGCAAATTGTCTAAGGATAAGAAGACCAAATGTGGCAGATCTCTGTTTAATGACTAGCACAGAGCTCGTACCTATGGAGGATGTTTGCAACCATTATGAGTGTGTAATTTGTTCTTATCTAGATCCTGCTGTCCCCACTGGCTTCGTCCTTGGTGTTGACCTCCTTCGGATTGCTCCTCTGAAAGGAGCAGTCTTCCTGTCAGAGGCTGACATTGCAGACCCAAACACGCTGAGAAGGATTCAGAGTCTGCTTCCTGCAGAGAAGGTGGATGTTATCTTGAGCGACATGGCACCTAATGCAACAGGCATCAAAGAACTGGATCACCAGAAGCTGATCAATCTATGTTTAGGCCTTCTCAAGGTATCCCAAAGTATTTTAAAGCCAAAAGGAACACTGCTCTGTAAATTCTGGGATGGGTATGAGTCCCGTCTTCTGCAGAACAGATTGAAGGAGCAGTTCCAAGATGTGAGAACTATAAAGCCTCAGGCCAGTCGGAAGGACTCTGCTGAATCTTACTATTTGGCGAGACTGTACAAAGGGAAATGAAGGCTAAAAACTGCAGATTATCAAAGAGGGGATCAGACATTCACTGGAACCCCAAATCTGGTGTGTGTTTAATGAAAAATCTAGCCATTCAGACCCTGGGGAAATCTGCCACGACTGTTACAAAGTACATCACATACAAAAATAACGAGAGTGGTGCCTTGCTGCCTGTATCTGCTAATTATCCCAGCAGAGGCATCCAATCTAACTTCTCACCTGTGGAGAAAACAGTTGGGAATGGAGAGGAGCAATCTGAAAGGTGACCTCTGGGGCTTGGAGTAATGGAAATGGAAATAAAAGTGATTTTATGAGGGTTTAATGCGTGCTTGAAAATCATTGCACTGTTAATGTTGTCCCGTGTGAGGTTAACCATAAAAGGTGGCTGTTGGAATGAGAGGGCACAGCAAGGGCATTATAAGCCAATTTGGTGCCTCTTCATCTTTCTTTAAAGCTGGTGCAGTTTATCACGGTGTGTAAAAATAGATAACGTTTTTGTGCCCGTCAGGGTCTGTATCATGACCCAGAAAGGTAGCTTCCCTTCTGTTTTCAGTAGTATCTTGTATTTGACCAATGCTGCCTCTTAGGTGAAATGATGAGGATCCCAGACAGGGAGGGTTACTGATTGAGTTGCTAGAATTCCTTTTGCACAAAGAAATTTAGCTGCTGCTAAGATAAGAGCAGTTTATTGGGAAGTGACAACTTTCACATTAAACAGCGCATTTATCCGGCTGACTGTGGCATGAGTTGCAAGAAGGGCTGGTGACAGTATCTGTTTGAAGGCTTCCAGATCTTTCTCATTGTAGACGAATTCCACCTGTGTTGAAACCTCCCGATTCCCTAAACTAGGAAGCTGGGTGTTGCTTTGTATAAGTTCGGTAAGGAAAGCCCCATTGAAGCCCATTATCCCCCCCCTCCGCAATGGCGCTACCGCCGGTAATTACGGTACAGCGCGGAGGCCGCGGCGCAATGCGCGCCTACTCCCGTCCTTACGGCGGCCCGCAGCGCTGTTCTCGCGAGAGGTGGGCGCGAGTTCTCGTGGGATTTCGGCGCCGGGGAGAGGAGGGAGATCCAAGCGGGGCGCGCGGCGGTGAGTGAGGGTGGGCGGGAGGCAGGCAGGCCGCTGGCTCCGCTCGGACCGGCACAGCCCGGTTCGGACCGGCACAGCCCGGTTCGGCCCGGCACAGCCCGGCTCGGCCCGGCACAGCCCGGTTCGGACCGGCACAGCCCGACTCGGACCGGCACAGCCCGGTTCGGACCGGCATAGCCCGGCTCGGACCGGCACAGCCCGGCTCGCAGCTCCCTTCCTACTCCGCTCCCTCCCCTCGGCTGTCGCTCCCGGCCGAGTCCGGTGTCGTAGGAGCGGGGAAGGGAGGCTGTGCCCTGTCCCTGTTGTTCCTCCTCCTCCTCCTGGGCGGCCGAGGCCGGGCAGGGCTGTGGGCGCTGCTGAGGCCCCTCTCCCCCTGTGCGCCCTCGGGGGGTCCGTGAGGTGCCCCGGTGACCTTTGCAAGAAGGTTTTCTGCAGTGGGGACACGCTTGTGCTTTTAATTTTTAGTGTTGATAGTGATTTCAAATCAGGCTTTCTGTGCAGTTACCTGTTGGCAGTGGTGTCTCCTGAACTGGTTTACATGAAGTACATGAAAATAAACGTTTTCATTTGGGTTTTGGCTGATCCGTTGCCTATATTAGTATTTTATCTCCTCTTTGCAGTGATATAAATCCAAAGAGTAGCAGCTGTGTTGCCCTGAAAGTTAGACCCGAGTCTGTGTCTGGTACAGAGCTGTGTGGATGCAATTGCCTTTCGTGGTCCTGAGGCTTTGTGGGGCTCACTAGACTTCTTGAAGTCTCTTGGGAAACCTTTCAGGCTTTTCTGGGATCCAAGCTTGTTTTGGCCTTGGCCTTTTAGTTAATATTCTTCTAGATTTGAAGGAAGACTTGTGAGAGCTTTTATGTGAATAAGGAGACAGAGTTTTACTTACAGAAGTGACCTTGGGAAGTTTCATTGCTGGAAGTTCAGTTGCAAAGTGCTTTTTGGACACCAGAGGCAAGTTGTGTAGAAGGTAGGATTTGCTGCCACTATGAAATTCTTCCCCCATCACCCTCAGGTGTTTGGCTGAAGAGTAATAAGTTCTGTTTACTAGTGTTACGTGCTGCAGATCTTCATGTCCTGCAATGTTAACTTTTGTCCAAGACTGTTATCTTGATTGTATAGGAAAGGAAAATTCAGTTTTGTATGATTTATGATAGCTTTTATTTACACACTTATAGGCTGAGATTTGGGGGAGAATGTGTTTAAATAAATAAATCATTTCAGGTAGAAAGCTCAAGGAAGAGCAGGCTATTTTGCACAGTTTTCTCATTTAGGAAGCCTACAACTTCAGCCTTGCTTGGATAGCTGTTTCTGATTCAAGTTGATCTCAGCATTGACCAGCAGACTGAGTTTTGTACCTTGTGAATTGTAAGACCTTCCATTTAGTGTTACATTTAGGCAACAACGTGTCTCTTTGTAACAAAGCAGCCAGTATTTCGCAGCTTGCTCTGGATGTTTTGCTGATGACTTCTGTGTATTTCCAGAGCCATGGATGACTTCGAAAATAACACCACAGTCTTCTCGGCCCTGAGATCCCTCAACAACTTCATTTCACTGGAGGGGGTGTCTGGGCCGGCGACGCCAGGCTCGTCTCGGAGCGCCTTGCAGATTCAGTACCAGCAGAGGGTGCAGGTGAGGTGTCCTCATCCTGGTGATGCTCGCAGGATCGTTTCAGAATGGTTGTATATTCCTTTTGATTCCAGCAACTGGGATTGATTTCATTAAGGTCTCGCCATTTTTTGCATGAGTTGATACTCATGCAAGCTCAATGGAAGCTTGCTTTTGGTCAACATTCGGAAATCTTTAAATTGTTTCAAAGTGTCAGACATTTATTTCTGTTTTGTACAAATTTCAGGAAGGTCTTTTGAACATTTTCCCTGCTGGTTATGGGTGCATCCAGCTCAGGGAATTAAATTATAAGTTGTTTTCATACTGCTGAACAAAGGAGCTTTTGTCAATTAATATTTTCTAGCAAGTAATTTTGTTACTTTTTTGTACAATCTTCGTTAAAGTTCCTTTGGACACATGCGGAAGACTTGCCTTGTGTGTGGCTTTGATCTGCTAACTATTTGTGCTTTCTTGTCCACTACTGTTTGTTTCCACATGTTTGTTTTGGGCTTTTTCCTGTGAGCTGCCTCATGCTCATGAAGCATAAAATTAACATTTTGGATCCTAAGGACTGTATTAGGCTGGAATAAAGTTTCTGTGTTGTGTATCTGAAAATAATTTCAATTTGAGTCTCTAAGTATAAAATAAACCTGCTTTCTTTTTAATATAAATCTGCTTTGCATTTAGAATGAAAAAAAACTATGCATTTTCTGTCTCTGGTACATCTCTGATTGCAAAGATGGTTTATAGAGTCTTCCTTAGTCTTGAATGTAAAGGGCTTAGATATGAGGTGTTCTATTAATCTTGCCTGTGTTCTAAGGTAATTGGAATGAAAAAATGAAGTGTAATGTGGCAGTTAGAAAACCATGTTATTTTGCCAGCAGTTAAACTTCTTGGGGAGCATGATCTCTGTTTCTTGGGTAGCTGCTGGTACTTTTATGAGGCTTGGGAAGTTCATCATTAACATTTTTTTTCAGAGACATACATTTTGTCAGAGTATCTTTAGAGATTGAATAAGAAATTCTGAGTGAAGAACTTGACATTTGCTTCTTTCCAGCTAACATTGATTTGATGTGGGTTTCTGAGTGTGTTTTTGAACTTTTGGTTTCCCCATCTGCAGCTGGTGTGAGCGTACCATAAATATGGTGATAGATTCCTTGTAACTTGTGAAGTGGCATTCAAGTGTGAGCTGAACAGCTCAAGGTGGGAGCTAGCAATGTTATATGCTGTTAATGGTGTGTAATGTCCCTTTTCACACATGCTCTGGTAGATGGAAGAACAAGCTGGGCAGATCCACTCCAAATCCCAGCTCCTGCAGGTGGAACGAGAGAAGATGCAGATGGAACTTAGCCACAAACGAGCTCGCATTGAGCTGGAGAAGGCAGCTAATACCAATGCCAGGAACTATGAGGTAGGTACATCAATTGCAGATGGTTTGATGTCATAGACCTAAGTCAGAACATACACAGTCCATCTACATTGGTGTTTTAGTTTCGGTCAGGTGTATACTCTTGACTTCTCATGTGCTGTGCTTCGGGTTGCAGTGGAATGTCTCAGAATGTGAATAGGCAGCTTTTTTTGGATGAAATTAAATTGAAAGATGGAGGTCAGGAGCAAGCCTAGTGTTCTCCAACTGCTAGTAGATGCTGTCTTCAGAACAAGACTTCGGCAAACCTGTAGTAAATGGTCCTGAAATACGTTTACTGTGTTTGCATTCACTCCAGATGAAGTGGTGGTGATGGGTATCATGTTCCCAGTGCAAACTGTTTTGCTCTGCAGATCCCCTCACAGTGCATTGCACTAACTTGCTGATGTACATGAGACTGTGAACGTCAGAGCCTGGTTTGGTTTACAAACCAATGATCTGATCACAAGCTTCCATTAGTTTAGCATTGGAGTCATCATGGGTAGCAGTAACAAAAGGATTTAGTATTTGTTTCTCCCAGAAGTATTTGAATGTTTTTCTCCCAGATGAATTTAAACTTCTGCTGGCACAATTGCCAGCATGTACTTTGTATGACTGTAATTAATTGGAGTGGCAGCAGTGCCAACTGTGCACTGTCACCCAAGGGAGCTTGCACTGATAAACCAGTGAACCTCACTTGGGGACGAAGAGCTTTTATTGCTTTCTGGTCTGATGCCCACATATATTTGCTTAGCTACGTTACTGGAATAAGCAGTAGATGTGTGGGTTTTGTAGCATAACAAAGATCTTATATTAGGCTGATTATTAAAAAAGAAATCTTAAAAAAAATTGTGTGCATGTTTTGTTATATTTCACAAGGGTGCTGGGTGACAGATTTGGTGTGTGGTTGTGAAATAGCGAGTCAGTGTTCCTCTGAAGTCAGGTGTGGGATTAAGCTGAGTTCAAACTGGAATGTAGTTGAGTCAGTCACAGAAACCCTTGAAATACTGGTACAGAAAAAGGGAGCAGCACTAATCCAGCACTGTGGTAATTACCCTGCTCAGATTCTATGTTTTTCCAAGTCATGTGGATAATGGTTTTGGGAACTTCACATTGCTTTGCATAATCCTTGCTTACTATGTAAATCCATGTCGCGATTTGCTTTGATTAGCAAAGCAGTTTACTACACATTTTTTTTAGTAATCAATTTGTGCTAGGAATAAACTGAAATGGTGTAGGAGAATTTTTCAGAGGGCAAAAATATTTATTGTATTGATAATACTGTGCATTTAAACCCTGTTTCTTTTATGTTAAATATTCTCATACAACTTTCGGACGTTGCAGAGGGAAGTTTGTCTTATTAACCCAGCTATTGAGATCTGAGTTTCTGGAAGTCAATTTGCTCTGCATGGATCAGGTTCAAATTGGGCATCAAATGGTTTCATCTTTGAGCGTGCAGTGGAGTCATGTCTATGTTCTCATCTTCATGTCTTAGCCTTCCAGATCGCTTTGACTGCCTCTTAATTTCCTAGCTCCTTTGCCCTGGGTAGGTCCTTGACGCTGAGTTGCTGTTGGTAAGATTTTTGCCCCTGCTAGTGCTCTGACCACTGTGATGAGGAATGGAGACAGGAGAAACCAAAACACATTAGTTTTGTGCTACTTTCCTCTTATTTCTCTTTGTTTTTTTGTTTTTTTTTTTTTGTTTTTTTTTTTTTTTTTTTTTTTTTTTTTTTTTTCTTTTTTTTTTTTTTTTTTTTTTCTTTTTTTTTTTTTCTTTTTTTTCTTTTCTTTCTTTTCTTTTTTCTTTTTTCTTTTTTCTTTTCTTTTCTTTCTTTTTTTCTTTTT
>JBCJKH010034246.1:0-10989 GCA_039877255.1 Loriculus beryllinus
GTAAACCATGTGGATAATACACACACACACACACATATATATATATATATAAATATAAAATCTTTGTGATCCCGTGTTTCAGTAAGTGTAAATCGGGAAAATATTTGACTTCAAGCAACTTTAATCTAATGGGAAGTGTAGAAAATAATTGATTTACTGCAAATTGTTGAAATATGACTGCATAATATAGCCTTGCAAAATTGTCATTAAAATTTGCCAGCACAGAGGCAAATGCCTATTTTTCTGCCTTTTTCACAGTAATCAATCATCATGGTGAATTAGTAATTTTTTTTGCTGCACTACAAAATATTATTCATTTTAGCAAGTTGGACAAGCAAAAATTTTCCATACTGCTGTACTATAAATAAGTATTTCTGTATACTTGTCTTCTATAAAGAAATTGTGTGTCGTAGCCCTGTAGCTTGCTCATGTGTTGGGGGATACAATCAACATTGCAACTTAAATAGAATGCATGAGGATTTCATAATAATGACAACTATAAACTCCACAAATTTTTTGTTCTGTTTAATTTTTAATTTTAGGAATATTACACGCATGAGTAACATTTAACTGCATAATAGACCTAATTTGTAGAGTTTACATCATAGAGAAATATTGTTAGAGCACTAATAAGATATTTGTATTATTTTTCTCATAAATCAAAATTATCAGATTTAAGCTCCAGGTTATGTCACATCAGTGGTGCAGTGCTAATGACTCACTACATCTCTCTGTACGCATAATTGCATGGGAGGCATGGGGCTGATAGATGGGTCCGGATGGATGTCATAGACAAGCGAATTGATGATGATGATTTCAGTGGTCTAACAGTACACCTGGAGTGCACAGCATAGAGCAGTACAATAAATATAGTGCAACAGCCATAGTGAATTGGCTCTGAGAAGGCTAAAAACACCTCCATAGCTCAGTATATTACTTTGAGTCCCAGGAACAGAGTAGGTATCTCAATAAATCTAACCTATCATCTCTGGGATTCTCATGTTTCTGTTGCAGATTTTCATCATAACTTCCTTATAATCTATGTATGTAGGTATTTAAAGGAAATGATCTAAAAGCCTTGCTGTAATTTTTTGAAGAAGACCGTATCTAGAGTTTTCTTAGGATACTGTAAAGGCCTAAAATGAATTTAACTTATTATTAGCCAATTTCTTTATTTATTTTGGATATTGGCCTAATGATTTGAGCAGGGTGTGAAAGCAGTGATGTTTTGTGGACAGTTTTGGTTTCAGTATTTAGTTCAGCACAATTTGAAGCAGAGCAAGTTTCTGGTTACAAAGCCCAGTCCTCCATCATGTGCTTCTGTGAACTTGGATGGCTCAACTCCGTGGTGTCCGGGACCTGTGGTGGCACATGGCAGGATTAGAGTGAGAAATTAGAAGTTGTCCTAAAATTTCAGGACTCTTTTTAAACTGTAGAGAATCAAAAGCCTAGAAAATCAGGTCTCTATCAATTTTTTCTTGGTCTTTATTTTGTAATGATGGTATTAGCTTTCATGAAGCCAAACAGGCTTTAGCATGAGCCAGAGTTCCACTTGTGCTTTTTGTGGATCTGGAATAACCTTTTTACAAAGTTAAACTGTGCTCATTAAAGACCATATCTACATACAAAAAAAAAAAAAAAAGAGATGATTCCACATTTTTTCCAGTTAGATGTAATAGCTGTCCATATGCTAGTAAACAGCTACTTTGGCATTGACTGAATGAAGATAATCAGTTTCAACCACATTTGAAAGTGCCCTGCATGTAACCAAAATTAACATGAAAAATCCAGTTTGATGCCAACAAAATTTTTTGAGATGAATTTGTCATTTGATGGTGCAGAGCTGGTTGAAATGCTGGAGATTCTGTTGCAGAAAGAGCCTTGTCACTGACTTGGCATTAAGATGAGTGAGAAGATTCCAGTTTTAGAAAACAAAGAAAGCTGACAGTGAGAAAACTTAGCTGGAAGCATCAGAGGCAAGTTTCTAGTGGTCCTAGAGTTCATTACTAATGAAAATCAAATTATTCTAAGTAATATACTATGCAAGGCAACAAGATAGTTTTACCAGTAAAGGGGAGAGGAAAGAAAAGCAACAAATCAGGCACATATTTTGCACTACAGAAGCATTGTTTTATTGCAAAGTAAAAGTCAGTGGCTGAGGACATAACAAAGGCATTTATATGAGCATTTACGACAGCAATTGCATCTGCCAAAAAGTGGAATATTTTTCCACATTCAGGTGGGTGATGCCAGAACTGAAGATTAACTTTAGATCTGAGGTATCTTGTATAATTTTCTTTTTTGGCATCACTGATTTAAATATAGGGATTGAGCTATGCAAGGGTGGGAAGCAGATAAACTATCATTAGCATCATTTGAGTAACACCAGCTGCAGTGAATACCAAACACATTTATACTTAGCAGGGGAAAGTAAACGTAGCTGTACTGAGATTTGAATATCTATTAGCAGCTTGTCCAGTGGCTTAGATTAGACTAGTTTCATGTCAGTTGATATGTTTCACTGACAAAGTGTTATGCTTAACATTAAGCTAGTCATTGTTTATGAAAATAAGAAAACCATAAACATCGGCAATAAATCAGACTGACCTATAGTATACTAGGTCCATGCCTGGTCATAAATAGAATTTATTATTTCCTTCCTCTAATATCAACACACAAGATGAAGATTAAACACTTCTGGCATTTAAATCTAAAATTTAGTTTGCTTTTGTTGTGGGCTTCTCAATGTGTTTTGGGTTTTTTTGTTTGTTTGACTGTTTTTAATATAAATCTATAACTTGTCTGCATTTTTGTGTAGGAAAACAGCTGTGAAACAGTCTTTTGCTGCTGTAAAAAGCATTTGAGCCCATGATAGAAAAGACTTAACTTCTTCTGAATTTCCTGCCGTTTTTCAGATTTTTCAACCAGAGCAGATTACCTGTGTATTTTTCAGTATTAATCAGTGTACAGTAGCACAGGAGTTACTAATGTAATTTCAGCCCCATTAGTACCCTCTTGTGTTTCCTTGTGAAGCTATTTGGATCAGTTTCTTTTAGGCTTTGGTCACTACTTATGGCATTGCCCTTAAATATCAATAGTAACAAACAAAAAATTTTTGCACAGGCAGGGTGCACCAGAAAAGCTGTTTTGGGTTTCAGTGGTTAGGATTCAGGGTAGCCTCTCTCTGTTTTACTGCTACCATCTAATGTGTGGCTGCAAGACAGTGTCACTGTCCATTCACTTATTATCAATTATGTTAACTCAGAGTGGAGCATGGCTTGCTTTTCATCCCAGTTTTATGAGTGTGAGTCACTTTGGACTAGAATATAGGTGAGTGCCACTGATGAGGAGCCATGTTGAGTGCAACTGATTTCCTTACATTTTAAGTACATTCTTAATGTGCTTCCCTTGATATCAGCTTTGAGTTGCACTGAGATAGAAAGAAGCTGAGGGTGTTAATTGCCTTGTATGATTTTTCTGGCAGTTTAGTAATTATAGTGTTGGAGAATTTATGGAGATTTTCTCACAGGACAGCAAAAAATCCTCCCTGGATGTTTATTCAGCTGCAATAGTGATACACTGAACTTGAGCATTTCAGGGCAGTTGTAAAATTGGTATTTACTCTCTGATTCAGTGACTGGTATTTATATAGCTGATAAAAAAAAGGATAGTTATCAGCTTTGATTGAATAAGTAGTGGAATCAGAGGTGAGAGGTAGTCACAGGGATAAAGAAATGCATGTAACTCACAAAGTTTGCTCAGATAGCAATCAATGCATGATAATTCATTAAAAAAAATGGCTCTAAGAAATTTCTTCTAAACCCTCATGTTACATGAATCAGATGCAGTGGTGCTGACAAATGATGTGTCAACTAAGTCAGTTTTACGAATTTTAATCATGAAGTGAAATACATTTTAAACACTTAACAGAGATTGATTAAGCCCTAACAGAGATGAAAGCAAATGTTAATCTTAGCTACTTTATCAAATTATGTTAATAGACTGATTTTAAACATATTTATTTCCATGAAGAAATCAATTGCATATTTCTGTCCCCATAACTTTAGAAGCTTTTAAGATCACTGTCCTTTCCTTAGTTGACTGACTATTATTAGAATATCAAGCTAAATAAATAATGTAGTATTTTCTGTTTTGCTTTTCAAGGGGGTTATGGAAACGAAACATTAAAAATGATCTGTCAGAAAAAAGCTGTTTCCAAAAAGAGCAAATAATAATGTATTTCAAATTAGTCTTCTCTTTATAAGTGTTCTGGATATACCCTGTAGAAATAGTATATTGCAGCATAGGGTAACATAGCATAGAGTAGCATAGTATGATATAGCACAGTACAGTACAGTATGTTAAATTTTGTGTAGTATGAAAAAAGTGGGCAAGTTACTTATTGGGAATGCAATATAATTCAGACTAAATTGATTTGGCTTCTTGTGTGCATCACATAGATGAAATGAGAAAAGAGAAAGCTTTGCTCCATTCCTTTTCCTGTTTCAGGATATAAGTAAAACTGCTTGTCCCCTGGCTTTTCTGAATCTGAGGGGTTGTAAACCGCAAGCTTAATACCTAAGGACTATGAAAATGCTGTCAGTTGCTCCAGTGGATGTACATCATCACACACATATCTGGTCTGGCAGGATATTTTTTAGAAGAGCTTGTGCTTAATTTGGGTTGTTATGGAACTGTTAAATCTTTGCATCACCAAAAAAAAAAATTTCTTCTGAAACAGAGGGAGCAGGAAATATTTGTAAGAAGAAAAGATGTTGCATATACAAGAGCAATAGGTATACTCATTCCTCTCGTATCTCTGAAAGTCCACAAAAATTGCCTTCATGAAACCTCACACTCTTGACTAATAAAAGTGGTAGTAGTAAGAAATATCTATAATAGTGTATCAATTTGGTATTTCATGCTGGCTCATATTTTTCCCACCCTCCTAGGAAAGCCTGCTACAGAGAAATAACAAGAGATAAAAATTGTAAGTGCAATGTTGAATCCCTGATGGAGGTAGGAACATAAAAATCTTCTATCATCTTTATAAAAATGAGTTCAGCTACTTGTCCTCCAGTGTTAAATTTAACATTGGAGACACTGTTAAAACTAGTGCATTATTCCCTGAAAAAATTGCTCAGCTTTATCTTGCTTCAGGTAATTTTGTAATTCACTCATCAGTTCTCTTGTGTTTGGACATACATAGGATTAATGCAGGAATGTGAAAGTAAAACTGTTACTCTGCTCATTCTTCAGATATTTTTTGTTCATTAGCCCTCATTTTGGGCAAAATGGAGCACTGCCTAGATAACAGTGAGACTTGTCTGCAAGTAAACTGTGGAGATGGAGGAGTCAGGTGATGAAACAGGATTTTGTGATTTGCCTTGTGCAGGGTGTTACCGCTACCTGAGCTCTGACGCAAAGCTGTCACAGCTCCTTGTCCCCAGCCATGGCTGGTGGTGAGTTTGAGCATGTATTGCTGTGTACACTTTTTAGTCTAAACTACAGCTGACCATCTGAATTGGAGACATTGTACATGTGGGTGCTATGTATTAGTACATAGATTACTTGAGCCATGACTACAGGACCTGATACTTTCCTCTTGCACTAATGTGCAGTAGGACAGCAAGGGAGTGGGAGGAGGTGTTCCTTTATCATGCTGTTGAGTTGAAGGCTTTACGCCTCTCAGAACTCAGAGTAGTTCCTTCTTGTCTTGATCACCTGTATTGATGGGGAGACACTGACATTCAGGAAGATAAACATAGTGAGATTGACTTTTAATGCCATGATTGTCTGTATTGACTTTTTTTCTTCTCAGCACCTGAGGACTGTCTGAGGTGTATGTTACAATGCTATATGGACTTATGCTACAGAAAGAGGGAGTAGAAAGGCTTTATTAAGATTGTCAGTTGTAAAATAAAATCCCCCTCAAAATGTTATTGAAAATAGTTGAACAGTATAATATAAAATCTAAACTATTTCTCTATTAAAAAAAAGATAAGCAATTGCCTATAAAGGTCTAACAGGCAAGGTAGAGAGCATAGCAATGTAGGCTTTCTACATTAAAACAAAAAACAACAACAAAAGCCCCCAAATAGGATATTCAGCATAAATTATTTCTGGAATATATTTTCTCTGCTGGCAGATGACAGTGATTATCCTAATTATAGTTATATTTTCGGCAGGAGTTTATGGATAATGTATGAAATTTAAATATTGCTTCAGATTTTGTTTGTCAGATGTTAAAATTACAGAGAGAAAAACTTTATATGAACTTTCTGAGAGCAGTAATCTCAGGAAATGGGCAATCCAAGTTTAGCATTGTTTTGGCATTACATTCTCTTTGCAATAAAATGCTGAACAGATGTATCTGATAGCAGTTGTAACCTATTCAGAAGGAAGACTGCCAGTGCT
This sequence comes from Loriculus beryllinus, assembly GCA_039877255.1. Classification (NCBI taxonomy): domain Eukaryota; kingdom Metazoa; phylum Chordata; class Aves; order Psittaciformes; family Psittacidae; genus Loriculus; species Loriculus beryllinus. The sequence goes on from JBCJKH010034246.1 coordinate 6,418, forward strand.
AACCTACCGCTGGTAGAAAGCAATAATGTGTCTCTGGAACCTGTTCACTACATATGGTTTGCCTGAGGTTACTGTCTTGCCTTTCTTACAATGTTACCCAATAAATCACAGAAAATATGGATTCGTTTTGAATTTAAACGAAATAAGATAAAAATAAAAAAATAAAGAGCAGATTGAGAAGGCTGCTGAATATCTTAATTTCAGACATGAAATAAGGCATTTATAAGGCTGAACTATTAAAAAAACCCTCTAAAATAATACCACTAAAATGTCTTTATTGATGCTTAATGTACTTATTTTCTTTTCAGAAAAAAAGAAGCTATTGCAGCCAAGTCTTATACAACATCTGCTGTGTTAATTATCAATATAATACTAAGCCCTCTATTTCCTAATTCTTTGAAACATTATGAGAAACAATGGATTTAGGAGTATATCACTTGGGGATTTGATGTAATGTTTGACTTAGATTCTTCATTCTGGCCAGATGGAGTTCATAAGAAGTTGTGGGGGAGGAAGCCTCTAAACCATTGCCAAAAAGTCTTTACTGCACATGCAAGATTTGCAGAAATGGTGAAAGAACAGTTTATCCAACAATGGCCTATAAAGAGAAAAAAAGCATACATTTTACACATAAATCAGTTGCATCCTTAATGTAAATTTGAAGGTAATTCTGCTTCAGACTGGAGAAAGCATGTTTCACACATACTGCAGCTTCTATTTGAAATGAACCTGTTGCTTGATCTATTCCCATATCAATTTCTAAAACAATAGTACTTATAATGCCATCGCGCAACAGGTTAAAAGTCTTCCTGTGGTATTTATCGAAGACTAGGACTATGGAAGACAAAAGAGTGAGATAGATGGTCAACAGGGTACGCATATTTGATTTTAAACTACTTACATTTGGAAAAAAAACCCCAAAAAAAAAAAAAACCAACAAACCAAAACTACAGTTACAGTTTCAGTTACTGAAGGTGAGATTTGTATCATCTACATCTGAGCCTGTCACCTTGACCTGCCTTTAAGTCAAGAGAGATGAACTGCCACTTGTAGTAAGCCAGGTAACTTGCTTCTGATGATCACTGTGCATCAGAAGAACTGCTGTTATTTATTCCACTGATACTACAGGCAGCCTAGTGAGACAAGCTCAGATTTCAGTGTTTGCATTGGCCAGGCAAATCCTTTCCCCATGGCCACTGGTATGTCGATTTTATGCTGTGAACACAAATGAGCTGAGAGACAGTGCAGGTTAATTGTTTTCTTAATTTATTTCTTCATTTACTATGCATGTGATCCTCTTCGGAGAGTGAAAATTATCCTTGAATTCAGCTGCCAGGAGTCAAGTCCAGGCCAAATGGCATGTATGTTCATTTGGGTAATGGGATGAGATACCTAGAGACTCATCTTCGGGTCTAGGTATGCTCTGGGTAGGGGACTCTGGATCATCTTACAAGACTTGCCTGCTTATGAGACACATTCTATGTGGATGTGTCTAATGTTTGTCACAGTCTATGTTTGGACTATGCAGAGATTTGATGTGAATTTGGTTTTAGGTCAGAGATTTTTTTCCTCAGGAAATATATTAATTTGTTGCACTATACTGTATCTAGTAGGCTATATTTTAAAGTGTGTAACATACTTGAGACCTTCAGAGAATGTTTATTTAAAAAGGATTGACTATATAAATACATTTAGAGAAAATACGTACTTTTCAAGTGCTACAATTAAGATTCCTTTACTGTTCATCTTGACATTTCTTCTGAGAGGTTCTTCTTTTTAAGGAACAAAAATTTTGCTCTGTAGTCTCATTCCTAGTGGTCATAAATCAAGTCAAAGTAGCCTGGGGGATTTATACCAGAGTAGGATGTGCACCACCAGGTAAAATTATTCCCAAAGGAAGATTCTTGGTGCAATTCCAATAAATTCTTTGAATAAATGTGTCCCTTTAATCACATATGAAATAATAATGTAGCTTCCTTATATGTAATGTTACTGGCTTGCAGAAAAAACTTTCTAATATGCTCTTTCCTGTCTTCTCACTGGCTGAACTAGAACTAATGAGATGCTTTCAATTGGTTTTCTTCTCTTACATAGCCAATACTATTATTTTGTTACTTTACTTTTAAAATGGTGGAATATTTTGCCAGTTAATATGAGATCAGGTTTTCTCAAAGACTTAAAATCTTTATGAGTTTTTATTAAAAATATATATATACCTGTCCTAAACAATTTTAAAAACAGTCTGTGGTGTACCTTGACAAAACTATCTTATTTATCCTTTAATTATCAGCTCTGTGTGTGAACCTAATATCTACAAAGAGATTAAAAAAATATAAGCTTTTGGAATAAAATAGTAAGTTTCAAGCAGATATATGTTAAAAATTAATGTGATCTTGCTTTTTCTGCTCTCTGAACAGAATAAAATTCTTGAGATTTTTCTTGTGTTTTGAAACTGCTGGTATTGTGTAGAAGCACATTTCGTCTACTTTTGCAACTTTGAAATGATGCAACAGTAATGATTTTTGCTTGGAAGTTAGTGTCTTATTTATACAAGAAATCTGATGCCCATGCAGAACATTTACAATCATCTGTCTAATTCCACAGAGACAGTTGCTATCATCCTTTTGGACAGACCAGAAAATAAAATTATTAATGAGATGTATCTGCAGGTACAATAAATAACAATTATGATAGAAAAATGGTTTCTCCACTGAAAATAGATTTTGCTGTTTTCTCCTAGAGATTTATTTTGATCACAAGCAGTTTATAAAATAGTTGTGTTTGGCAAGAGTTTGTTTTCACAATTTAGTAGAAAATTAAGACTTTCTGCTAACTTTCATTTGAAGAAAATATGTAGTGAAGGTCAAATGCAAGACTTGGACAACTTCAGACTCATGCAGGGTTTTTTTGAAAGCTATTTTTAAAAGGTTCTGATTTATTGAAATGTGAATCAGCAGTAAAAAGGGAAATATACAATTAAAGTCACAAAACCTATGTTTAAATAACATGAAGGTTGTGACACAAACTGACAAAAGACAGGAAATTTAAAGTTAAGGCTGTAACTCTGGCTTTAAGTCATGTCATAGGAAAACAGAGAGCATTATAGATATAGTGTCAGCCTTAGCTTTCAATTTCCTGGCGTTTGTCAGTTTATGTCACAACATTAATTATGTTTAACATAACTTTTGGATTTAATTTCCTTGTCTATTTTCCTGTAACTTCTTGTTGCTGCTGTTTTTTCTATAAGAAAAGATAAATTTCATTACAGTTAAGAAGGTACATGTTATTTAGTAGAATTTTTTTATTTTTTAAGTTGTACTGGTTTTGACTAGGATAGAGTTACATTTCTTCCCTTCTGGTTTTGTGCTAAAAGCAGTGCTGATGACACACTGATGTTTTAATTACTGCTGAGCAGTGCTTACACAGAGCCAAGGCCTTTCCTGCTCCTCACCCCACCCACCAGCAGGAAGGCACAAGTGGTTGGGAGAGGACACAGCCATGACAGCTGACCCCAGCAGACCAAAGGGATGTCCCAGACCATAGGGTGTCGTGCTCAGAATATAAAGCTGGGGGAGAATAAGGGTGGGATAACACTGACAGTAATGGTGTCTGTCTTCCCAAGTGAATATTACATGCGGTGTAGCCCTGCTTCCCTGAAGATGGCTGAGCCCCTGCCTTCTGAGGGGACACTGTGAATTAATTCCCTTTTTGTTTTACTTGCATGTGCAGCTTTTGCTTTATCTGTTAAACTGTGTTATTGCAGCCCACAAGTTTTCTCACTTTTACCCTTCCAGTTCTCTACCCTACCCCACTGGAGGGTGGAGTGATAGAGTGGTTGTGTGGTGCTGACCTTACAACCATCTTTAAACCACAACAGAAGTGTGTCAGATATTTCTCAAAGCCATAATAAATAACTTGGAATGCCTGTCTTTAAATAACCCACTACTGCCAATTAAGAATTATTATGAATGAATTCGTTTTATCCACTTATTGAAGATTAAGATTTATGTATCTTTGCAAAAGCCTTTTGCATTGAAAGAAAAGGGACTATGTATACCAATTCTCAACTTATCACAATTTTAAGGCCAGACTAGATATGCTAGATAAAGCACAACTGTGTTTTCTGAAGTGTTATGACACTTAATAATCAGTAATCATGTTCTACAAGATAAATTTTAGTGATTCCAGGCAAAACAGTCTCATTGTTCAGGGTAGAAAACCAGGAGAGGAAGAGTCAGCCTTTGCTGTCTCTGCCACAGCCCCTGTAGAAGTTGATGGGGATGTCGAGAGTACAGGAGGTCTACTTTGATTGGAAAGTGCAGAACCAAGGCTGCAGTTCCACTATTTTATTCTGCATTAAAGTGGGTGGTTTTGCTATCTTTTCAACAATATTGCATTGTGGGTCAGTGTGAAATATAACCTGGACTGGCCATGACTTCTGAAAGACTGCAAAGTGCATGGGATGGTTTACTTATGCCTCCTTGAAAGTGCAAAGTTTGTATCACAGGCACTTGGGACACTGCCTTGTTGCCAGAAATATCACTGTGTGACTAAGAGCAGACTTTAAAGATA
>JBCJKH010034254.1:0-12398 GCA_039877255.1 Loriculus beryllinus
TCCATTATTGTTATACATTGATTTGATTGCTACTATCTTTTTTAATTTTATTTATTCCTTATTTATTTTCCCCTGTTTCTGACAGCAATTATCAGGATAATAATAGTTTAATAATTCTGATTATTACTCCCTGGGCATTCCCAATTTTCAGTGCTAAAGCATTTATGCTGTTCAAAAGCCTTTTGTTTCAAAAGAATCCACCTCGGTTTATACTGAATTACTACAAGAGATGATTTACATGTGTTTGATATATGAAACATTAGAGAACAATACTAGTAACTGTTATTTGTATTAACAAATACAAAAAGAACAATCAGGCCTCTCTGGAGCATCTTCTAAAGTAATTTTGAGTTTTGAAATTTATTAAAATGCTTGTTACTAATAATAAGACTTATGAAAAAATAAGTTGATCTATTGCTGTGTTGAAGGTTTGTAATTATGGCTTAAAATTATAAAAATTGCTGTATGTGGCACTTTACAAAGATAGATGTGGATATAAATGAAGTCATCTCCGAGGAACCTGCAGAAGTATCTCATGCAGCATTAACATTGGCATTGCTTCCTTCTGCACGTGCAAAGTTAATAGTCTGTTAATGTCACTTAAGTTATGGAATGTATTTTTACATCCTCTGTGAGCACTTGGTTGTATTTCATCTAAATCTGGCTAATTCAGTTATCCCAGATTAATTACTCACTAGTTAACCAAATAACTTCAGGTTCCCTGGAAATCTCATCTTTTTGTTTGTTTAATTAAGAACCAGCTGCTTTTGATCTAATGCTCACAGCTGTGCCTCTGCTGCTCTGTCACTTGACATTTATAAATTGGGCTCCACTTTTCAGCATTTGTATGCAGTTTGTCGTTAAGGCATATTACAAGAAGTGTGGAAAATAAGGTTTGTCATTACTTAAGCACAGATTTGTAAATGGAAGCTTTTGATGTCTAGGAATGCTGAATCTTAATTGCACGTAAAATCACTTCTAAGTAGTAATTGTACTGTTTTGTTTCAAAATCCAACAGAACAGGTTGCTGTCAGTTTAAGTTTTATGTCCATGTGACTTTATTGAAAGTTACAAAAAGGGTTCTTAACTTACTCCGTGCCTACAGGAGCAGCATAGTTCTGTGTCTTTAAAGACTCCTGATACTTATCTTTGCATCCAAAGTATTATAATCTACATAATAAAATCAGGCTTGATCTTCTACTAAAGAATATTTAAATCCCCGGAATTTAGAACCCCTTCCAACCATGCTTTCTTGTTAGTAGCCATATGTATGTATTTGAGAAAAATCTAGTTAGCATCCAGTGTTCTGCTGGCATCTTCTAGCTAACTTCTAGTGAAACTGATGGAAATCAGACACCTGAGTTGTACAAGTGCCTTAAAATACCTCTTTGAAAATCCAGCCTTTAAACCATTCTAACTGTACAGGATTTCAGTGACTTGATGCTGGTGGTTCAACAGGTAACTTACTAGAGAAACAGAAGTCTTACTTCAGTGATAGTGGCATGACGGAACAAGAGTATGATTTTCAGGACAAGTTTGGATCTTTATATGCTAGGGGAGCGTGTTTGAACCTTCAGGTGTTGTAGAGTTCCCTTAGAAAAGAAAACATTCTTTTTTCTTCCAATTTCATTTACTAGAATAATCTTTAGCTAATCCGCAGAGCTATAACCTGTTCCAGATAACTCAGAACACCATTATTTACATAAATATAGAAAGAGCAACATACCAGCAACAGACAACTGCCAAAAAGATTCCCTACTTTAAAATTGGCGGTGGACGCCGGCTTCCCGGTCTCCGCATGCCCTCTGCTGGTGCCTGCGCTTTACTGCTGCAGGAATGCTGCTTCCCTATGGGTTTGGGTGCTGCTGTTCTGAGCCAGGCTGCTCTTTGGCTATCCTTGCTGGACTGTGCCCCTCTTCCTACCAGAAAGTGTTTCTGTGCAAGCGCATAGGATGTGATCAAGCCCAGGTCTTCAATGGAGGAGGCACTGTGTCACGGGAGAGTGTTCTGCCAATTACAATGGCTGATGATTTTAAAGCACTCCAGGAATCCCTCGCTTTTATAAAGAAAAGCATAGCAAGCAGAGTTGTGTTAATTGTGTGTATCCTATTAGGACTGTGTGTGACAAATATCATAATATACTACTTATCTTGCCACTTTGTGTGGAAAACCACCGGTGTGTACCAGAGATAGCTGAATGACACAGAATGAATTCAGAGATCATTAGAGAATGTCTGACTGTGTCTAGGATAGCTGCTGCTTAATATAATCCTGAGTTTGGCTGCTGTTGTCACTGAAAGGAGAGCTCATGGCACCCTACCATGGAAAGCAGGATGGAATCTAGTATGTTATTCAAGACAGGATCCAGGCGATAGGACTGCTTCCCACTTCAGAACACCAGGGGTACCCTTGGGATCTGTCTGCCAACTTTGGGAAGAATGCTATCTCTTTTTTGGTTGTTTGTTTTGATTGTTTGGATTGCTTATCTTTAGTGCCTTCCTAAAGATAAGAGCTGTGCTTTGAGTTTGGGTTTGTTTGAGTCTATATTTAATGTTACTGAAAGCTTCTGATTGTTCAGCTATTGTTTGTAACTATTAAAGACTTCTCTGATCTGGTAGCATACATCTATTGCTTGGTAGCTTCACATACGTAGTCCCTTAGTTCTTACCTTGTGTGTTTTCTCTGCAAAGCTGTGGAATACCTGGGGGCACTGATATAGAAATGTATTCTATGTAGAATCATAGAATGGTTTGGGTTAGAAAGGATCTTAGATCATCCAGTTCCAACCCCCTGCCATGGGCAGGAATGCCTCACACCAGACCATGTCACCCAAAGCTCTGTCCAGCCTGGCTTTAGACACTGCTATGGATGGAGGATTTGCTGCTTCTCTGGGCAACCCGTTCCAGTGCCTCACCACCCTCACAGTAAAGAACTTCTTTATAATCTAACCTGAGCTTTCCCTGTTTAAGTTTGAACCCATTACCTTGTCTTATCACTACTGTTCTGATTTACCTGTTCTTCTCCTTTGCCCAGGGATCTGGTTCAAATGCAGCAGTCCCAGGCGGCTCTGGAGTCGGAACAACCAGACAGTTTACGCGACAAAGGATAACGCGGGTGAACCTCAGGGACCTCATATTTTGTTTAGAAAATGAGCGAGAGACAAGCCATTCACTATTGCTATATAAAGCATTCCTTAAGTAATGGAAAAGATCAAGGTATTTTTGACGGAGAGACGCCTGAGGACATTTTTTAATATATTTACAAATTACGCCTTTTTGTAACAAGCAAACGGGATATTGTTTAAAAAACAACCACCTCTTTACATGGAACAGTTTTATATTCCTGTTTATAAATAAACTCTTCAGTATCAGAGAAATACATTTCTGTAACAGTGAGGATACTTACAAGGCCTGTGGAGACTATAAAAGGACAATTAAATTTTAACTCATCTCTTTGATTGAGTGGCCTTCTTGCCAAACAAGCCATATATAAAGACTGATGGAATCGTTTAGCAAATAACTAGCTACCCTTTGTCAGCCCTGTAGCAGTTTCGACATTAATTGTGCATTTTAGTTCAGTTTTATTCAACTAAACTATATAGGCATATGTCTACAGCAGATGACCTCATTTCATTTAGCTTGTTTTTTTAAAGTCAGTTAGCAAAGCAAACTGATTTTTTTAAAGAATATTTATCTTTTTCCCCAAAATGTTCAAAATCTAGAGGGATATACAGTTAATTTTAAACATAACCTCAATTTTAATCACATTATTGCTTATTAGAGGCCCTGAAATCCCATAAAGGAGGGTTTACTTCTGAATGTTTTAGCAGCATCTGTAAAAATGCATTTTTATTTGCTATAGTTTGTAAAGCTGTAAAGTTAAAAAAGGAAAAAAAGGAAAAAAAGAGAAACCTTTTCAGCATAAATATATTTTACTTGCACTGTGTTTTTTAGCTAAAGTGAAAGCTTAGATTAAATAAAATCAAAGTTGGGAGGAATCATCAAAAAGACTGTTTCTCAGTGTGAATCAAGTGTCGAAAAATGGTTGGTGTATTTTGTCAGTAATTGTACATAATTTTTGGCACATAACATAAAAATGGCTATGTAAACTATAATTATTTTGCTAAAAGACTGTATGCAAGCTGTGGGCCTACTTTAAAGATGTCCAGAGCAAAGTCCCTTCTTTGTACCTATTTTTTTATTACAAATATACTAATTGGTTCTTTATATTTTCAGAGGTTATTGTATTAAATTGTCTATTGATAGTACTTTTATGACTGTAAATACTTTGGCTTTCTTTGTGTGAACTCTCATGGTAGAATTTAACTCTCTTGCGTGTAAACTGAATGCTGATCAGTATTTTTATCAACACCTGACAACTGTTACACCCCTTTTATTTTGTCTTTTAGGAAATCCTGTCTTTCCATTTTTTTTTCATGTAAATTTTGCACAGTTACTTGTTCATATGTAAATATTTTACTTTCAAAAATGAAGTTTTTAATTGCTATTGTTTTATATAGGATTGAAAGAAAATTAACTCCTTTATTAAAAACAAATTTATCTGTATTTGCTAATGTATTTTTTCTTGCTAAATCTTTTCTCCTCTTGGATTTATTTGTCTTGGTATAGTAAAAGATTAGTCTGTCTGAGGGGATGCTGTTTCCTAAAGATGCACTTTGGTGGGAGAGGGGGTTATATTGTTTTGTCAGTTTGGGGGTATGTAACTTTATGAATCTTGACATTTTGTTGTTGTCTGAGGGATCTTGGACTAAGATCAATGGGTTTCATTTATTTGTTTTTCGTGTTTCTGAAGAGACCTTGAAAGTATTTTGGGTTTGTTTAGTGAAGGTTTAATAGAACACCTTCTCCTTGAGGGCAGTCTGCTCCCTCAACCACAGTTAGCTACAGTGACTTCAGAAGAAGGTGTGATATAAACCACAGACTTTGGAGCACAGCTATAAAAGGATAAAATCAGAGACTTGGTTTTGGTTGTTAATGTGAACATGTAAGAAGGTGTTTTCGTGATGCTCTGTGCTGAATGTTTACCTTTTGGTTTGGGTTTTTTAATCGCTTCTCTCATGGGCAAGTTGCTTAAATAATAGTTCACAGGGGTGAGGGCCTAATCCTGCTCTCAAATAGAAAATCATATTAATTTGATCATTACTTACAACAGACAAATCCATCTACAGGCACCAATCACTGCTATTGAAGTGGTGCTTAGATTGGCACTGACTTGGACTGCATGAGGAGACCGTGGATTAACCCATAACATGATGGACTCACTTGACACCATATATGACACTTACTTAAGATTTAAATTGTTTGTAAACCCCAAACTGTCTTCCAAACTGTGTAATGGTATCAAGTGGAAAGAAACAACTTTGACTTTTGGCCAAAGCATTGTCATAGCCTTCCTTTAACTGTTCGAAGTGTTGGTTTAAATGTGAATCCTCACTGGCCATCCAAGGACCAAGCACAGAGTCTACAAAGCTGTGGCAGGTAAGCTGGCAACAAACTGACCTCCAGGTGTTGCTTCTAGGAGCAAGCTGGGGGTAAGACATGTTTGAACAATCAAAGTTATTTCATGGTGTGCTGTACCTTGTGCTCCCTCTTCAGTAGAGGTTGTAGCTTAGAAATATGCTGGAGAGGCTATAAGAGTTGGGAGAGAGCTGTAAGACCATAGTGCCTGATTTTGTTTTAAATTACACATTTTTGAGTGCATAGTCAGCCCTTCATATAATTTTTCTCAACTTTTAAAAGCTTTTAGACTGAAAAGCTGATAGCATCCATCTCCCTCCAGTAGTTCAAATTCATGTAATTTTTGGCTGGGATCTTGGCCCTTAATAACTTCATAGTTGGTACTGGAGTGAGCACTGCCTCGTGCATACTTTGAAGAGATATTTTCATGGCACAGTTGTTGTTGCCTTTCATCCTCTTTGTCCAAAGAGTGAGGCAACTTCGTTGTAGCACTCTCACAACTGGAAGTGAGTGCATTAAAGATTGCCACAAGAGGGAGGCTCACTCCATCTGTGTGTCTATGACGGTTTGTTATCCCTTTACTTACAGCACTTTCAGCTCTGTATCAGGCACAGGTCCCTTCTCTCACCTGTAAGTTTACCAGCATCTGTGTGTATGACCTAAAGGCTCTCAACCCTGTTTTACAGAACTCTTGACTATATTTTTAACACCTTTGATGGATAAAGCTGTAATGTTCCTCAACTATAATTCTTTTGCTAGCACAAAAATTCAACAGAACAGATAGGATACAATGAGGCACTGTGATTTCAACCTGGTTTTCAGGTTTCACAGGTATGAAATAGATAATTTTTTAGGGAAGCTATTGAAATATATACTGAGATGCACGAATGCTCTGATCAGTGCCATCAAATTCACAGTAATTAAGATTCATGTGATCCAAGAAGTTTCCCCATCTTGTTGAGGTTGTCTAAATGACACAGAATGCTATGGTAAGTGTCATGCCGTGATAATTTTAACCATTTTCTTATGTTTGCTGTTATTTGTCCACCTGCAAAGAAGACTCTGACCCCTTGGGTAAGTGGGGTGGGAAGGCAGCTCAGATGGGCACAGCTGTAACACAGTGTCAGCATTAATGTTGTGGAGGGTGAATGCAGACCCATGTGTCCAGGTGAGCTATAAACCCTTACAATGTGTGTTCAAGTGGGGAGGGATCCCTTCTTTAAACACTTTCAGTGCTTGTGCAGGGGATTTTACGCATCAGGGTTTTAGGCAAGCACAGGTGGGCTGAATGTATTAAAATGTGGTATAAAGGGAAGAGAGGAAAAGGTCAAGCTCATTTTCTCCCCAAAACATACTCTGTTCCTGCCCTATTCACCATCCTCTCATGCAGCCACCTTCACTATAAAACCCCTTTGTCAGTTAATAACTGGAAATGCCAGTCTCTCTGAGCATCATCCCTGTCCTGCCAAAACTCAGGGTGAAGCACCTACCTCATCTTGCGATCAGATCACACCAGGGCTTGTCTGTGCAGAAGACAGGAACACTGGGGCACCAGAGACCGTGCTGAAAATAAATCTCATTTAATTTGCATCAGCCCAACACCACAATCCAGATTCATGCAAATGACCCCATGCCAATGTCCCAGTGCTGTGCTGTCTGGTAGGAAAGGTGAAGGGGGATCAGTGAGGAGTGCCTGCAGCATTTTACTGGTACTTATCATAGAACAGTGCTCCCCAGAAAGAAGCCACATCTGCAGGTCTGTCACTCTGAAGGTTGCCTCTTTACCTGCAGGATGCCTTAAACTTGCTGGTCCAGTCTCAATTCCTGCAATAATCACCCTTGTGTTTGAGTAGTCCTGGGCTGAAGAGCATTTATCCATTGATGATCTTCTCGCTAATGTATCCAGGCATGGTGTAGATCAAAAGAACCAGGAAGATGGTCAGAAGAGCAACAATCAGCAGCACAACGATGTACTTCTTGTACCGCTTCCAGATAAAGAACACAAAGGTCTTCATGGGATTCACAAACCAGTTGAAAGAGGTTTTTGGTCGGCTGGAATGGAAAGGGAAGAAGAGACAAGCACAAGCTCAACCCCCAGGGCAGTACATTGCCCTCATGGAGCACCAGCTCTTCCTGCTGCTTCCAAGCAGGATCTCCCTAAGGGCTGCATTAACTACAGTGCCTGTGAAAGTGCTGGATACAACAGGATACCGGGCTCAGGCAAGCCCCACAAGCACTGTTCTGCATTCATGTGGCCAACAAGAACATTCACATGGCTAAACCAGAGCTGCCTTTTCTGTACAAGCAGTGTTATGGCATCGCTGCCTTGAGAACCTCACTGAGCTTAGCCCTGCTCCAGATACTGCAGACCCAGTTCTGCAGCTTCCATTGCCCAGGTCCCCACTGATTGCCCTCAGCTTCCTGCCAAGCAGCTGCTCCCTGTCCCCATGCAACCAGCTGCTGAAAACCCAGCACTGTCCATCCCTGTTAACGGGGATAACAGAGGTACTCACTTGGGCTTTTCCAGGGGTTCAGGCTCTTTACGGCCCAAACCAACAGGACTCTTCTCAGCCTCCTCCAGCGTCAGCAGCTGGAACTCAGCTTCCACCTTACCCTGCAGGGGGAACAAATCTGAGCCACAGATGGTGCAGATCCCTGCCAGGACTGGGCTTGTTTCCTCCCAGTTCCATTACCCTTTTCTCCAGGCATCAGCTACAGTGCCTCTGACTCCACAGCCAGCAGCAACTGTGGCCTGGCCAGAAATGAACGGGTTTGCAGCCCAAGGCACTGCACTGTAACGCACTGCCTGATACCTGGGTTTGCTGCAGCCTCCCGCACCAGCACTGAGCAAAATTCACCTTTGGGGACAAACAGTGGTCCACAAGCAGGGCTGTCACCAGTGAATTTGTCCTGGGACAGCTGGCACCTGGACAAGCTTTTGCTGCTGTCCTATCTGGTGGATGTGGAGCCCTGCTTTGCTCCCTGCACTGAGCACTGGTGTGTGGGAAGCTCAGAGTAAGACATGGATAATCCTTGCATGCTGCTGCATACACCTGTGGGCAGATGAGGGGCTGGATTTGCAGCAGATGGGACAAGTCTCCACTGCTGCACAAAGTCCCGCTCAGTACCTTACTCTATAGGTGATGTACATGCAATGGAGGTTGCAGGACCAAGGTTGCCAGGTCAAGACCCACACTTACCGTCAGGAGGTACTTGTTCCCACTGGGGTCTGTGAACTCCAAGTCCTCTGGTTTGACTGAGCTGCTCCACTTCTTCTTCTTCTTCTTCTTCTGCATCTTCTCCCTCTCCTCTCTCTCCTCGTCCTCTTGATCTTTGAGCTTGATGAAGGGCCACCAGCCCCTCATGCGCTTGTTCCGGAAGATGGAGAAGCGTGGGGTTGCGTTCTCCTTGGCCATCTTGATGGTACAATGCTCCGAGCTCTTGGCTGCCCGCACCATGTCATGCAGCTTCAGCTCGATGGATCCTAAAGAGGTGAGCTCATGGTGAAACCCCCACCCATGATGTGGCTTTCTGCCTCAGCCATGCTCCCACCACCATGAGCAGGTCCCTGCTGCGATGATCTAGCAGCATCCTACACATCTACAAGTGGAGAACATGAAGCTCAGCATAAGAAAGGACCAGCCTAAAAGTTAGAGACTAAGAAGCAGAAGAAGGCACAGGCCTTGTCTCATTTCTGGCCAGTTTGGTTTGCATGGGGTATAATGGGTTATTTTCCCTCCTTTACATCTACCCTGCTCTCCTCACGTGTCCAAGCTCCTTTTCCCCACTTGTTCCTGCAAATGTCCATCAAAACTTTAAATTTGGGAAACTTCTGAAAGGTTTCAAGCCTGTCTCACATCTGAAGCAGCCCCAGTTCATTTCCTACGTGGCGCATTCCCCTGCATCCCCATCCTCCTTGGAAGGAGCTCCCACAGCCCTGAAAAGGAGCACCAAGGCCTCGGGACAAGCATGAAAGCTCAGGGGGCATCTCCAGGCTCTGCTTGCATCTCACATGTGAAAAACCAACCCAGGTGACTGCTGAGCTTGAGCTGATGCTCCTGGTGTCGCTGTGTCAGAGAGCCGAGCCCCAGGGAAACACAGTAATAGCCCAGCAAGGTGAGGGACAGGCCACACCATACCTAGGAAGTCATTGGCTGAAATCCTGTCATAATCCCAGACCTGGAGGACCAGAACAGCCGGTTCCCGAAACTCCGATTCCTCCAGTGAGAAGACAGAATCCTTCTTCTTGTAGGTGATCTCCTTCTCGGTTGGGAGGTAGTTAAAGCGGAAGATGAACCTCCAGTTGAAATTGCCCTCCCCAGTCAAGGAGTTAAAGTGAACATCCGTCTCCTGCTTGGTGTGGTCAAGACCCTTTATCCAGCTGCAGGAGGAACCCGGTTATCTCTTACCCCTGTCAGCCAGACCCAAAGGCTGAGCAGAGGATGGAGGGGCTGCAGGAAAGAGTCAAGGGGCCAAACCAGACCAATACCAGACCAATACTTCTGGAGGTACAGCAGGGGCATGGAATAGGGCACCTCATGGTGAGGATCAGAGGAAGTGGTGAGGGTGCAGGGCAGGAGCTGGGATCTGGCCTCCCTGTGTCTCCCATCAGACCTTTTCACGTAGATGTCACTGGAGGGCTCTCCCGTTATGGGGTTGACATCGTCCAGGATCACGTCCTCTGTGTTCCAGATGATCACACGCAGCTCGTAGCTGTGGGGAGGACACAGGGGAGAGTGAGACACGTGCTGGGAGGGCAGGGCTTGTAATGGTCCCTACCAGGGCTTCTCTGGCCAAACACAGCCCAGCAGGCTGCTGCCATGCACGAAACCCCTCCTTAGGGCTACAACCCGTGGCACAGACACCCACGGTCACAACAGGCAGCTCTTGCTAAGCAAATCCCTGGGGAAACCCAACCAGCCCCACTTGGCCACAGGAGCACAGAAAGGCTTAGGCAGGAAGGGACCGCTGCAGGCTCTGCTCTGATTTCATGGTAAATCAGATTGCTCAGGGCTGTGTCTGCATGAGCTCTGAGTATCTGCAGGGATGGATATCCCAGCATCTCCTACGGCACTACGTCCTGATCCTAGGGTAGCTTCACTCTAATGGGAAAATGTTTTCCTCCATCCAGTTGGAATGTTCCTTGCTGCAGTTTGTGTCCGTTTTCTCTCATCCTTTCCTGCGTCCCCATGAGAAGCCTCTGCCCTTCCACCTCAACACCCCCATTACACCACTGCAAACAGCAGAGCTCCTCCTTCAGCTTCACTTCTCCAGTAACCCAAAGCACGCCTGGTCCAAACTGAAGCCAAAACAGAGCCACATGAGGAGCTCTGACCTGGGCTTCATTTTCAGCCTTAAGGGGATTAACCCTGCCCTTCACAAACACGTATGAGCTGAAGCTCTGATGCCCCAAGCTGATGCACCCACGAGACCACCCCATGGCAGAGCTGAAGCAGAGGAGCTGCACACCAGGCTTAGCACAACCTGTGCAGGACTCCGTGGCACATCCCTTCTGCAGGCCCCCAGCCCCATCCCATGGGTGTTACCTGACAGGCAGCCGTGGCTTGATGTTGACAGGCGGTGGTGCAGGGACATCGTTTGGGAACATGTCAATCCACATGTGCAAGGAGCCCTGAGGAGGGAAGGCAGCAGAGACCTCAAACCACAGCCCTTCAAGGAGCAAGGGCTTGGTCCTGCAAGGAAAGCTCTCTCCAGAAAGCCACCACTTGGCTCTGTCCATCCCCAGCGCTTCAGGGACGTGTGACTGGATTTTAGATAGGGAAATGATTCACACTGCCAAAAATCACAGGGAAGCAAAGCAGCAGTGATGGAGACAAAGCAGAGGAAGGGGCAGGAACAGGCAAGGACACCACCACCCACCATGGTGCGTGATGGCAGGGAGCAGAAGGCAGAGCAGGTCTCTTGTCCCCCACAGCACACCTCATGAGGAGACAGGAAGGATGCTGGGCACCAGCACTGGTACCACAACATTGATGGACAGAGATCCCTTGAGGAAAGGGTGTTCAGAAGCAGCATGAGAGGTCAGAGCAAGGCCAACAGCGCTCACTTCATAGCAGGGACAGCCTCCACAGACACAGCTCCAGTTGCCCATCCAGGAAGGGGCAACACATGGGATTCATGCCGTGGTGAGGAGGAAAACAGGGGCCTGGGTTGGGATCCAGCTGCCTCAAAGGTCCTTCCCAGAGCAATGTCTATGCTGGGCAAGGAAACTCCTCACCTGCACAAGCCCAGGGTTCTCAGGGTTGTAGAGGGACCGGATCTCCACGTGCTCTGGTACCAGCTTGTATCCGTATCCTGGCATCTCTTCCCAGTGCTGCAGGACGTACAGAGCCTTGTGTTCATCATCCATGGCAGAGTTCTCATCCGCTGCTCCTCTCTTGTTCCTCATAGAGGCCTCTGCAGCAGGACACAGCCAGGTAGAAGATGAAGACCTCTGGCCAGCAAAAGCCATGTCAGGACATTGGAATGGACCAGGCAAACAAGCACCTCCCCAGGAAAACAACATGGGGAGAAGCAGGAGGTGAGGGTGAAGTTCAAGACCAAATCCTGCAGGAACCACCATGTGAGGACAAAGCAACCAACCCATTTATGGGTTTATGAAGAGCATCTGCCCTTTGGAGATCAGACTGAGACTGAAACCATCCCAAGCTGGCCCTGAGCACAGCAGAGGTTCATGGGGCACTGGTTGCAGCCATGTTTGAAGCAGAGCCAGCTCTCAGGAGCACCAGGACAGCACCTTCCAGCTACATACTGACCTGAGAAAGGGGGCAAAGGGCTTTTGGAGGCCACCAGAATCATAGAATAGTTCGGGTTGGAAAGGACCTTGAGATCATCCAGTTCCAACCCCCCTGCCATGGGCAGGGACACCTCACACTAAACCATGGCACCCAAGGCTCTGTC
>JBCJKH010034258.1:0-24550 GCA_039877255.1 Loriculus beryllinus
AATGTTTACCAACATTGTCTATGGAAGGAAATCTGAATTTTTAAGAAGCTTTGTCAACAGGTATCTGTGTGAAGTCATCTCTCGTTTCAGATACAGGGAGTGATTGCAACTTCATCTAATGTTAGACATCTGCAGTATAGCTGCACAGATATATGTGTTAGTATAGTCATCTATGTTTGATGTATTGTCATCGGGAAGGCACAGGCTCTTCTGAGGAACGAATCATATCTGGAGGTAAACAGCTAAAGTACGGCAGATGAGTCACAGAGTAGAATGACTGCTTTCTCCTCAGTGTAAAGAGCCTTCAATGAATACCTCAGATGTAGATACCTGCACTGCACACATCTAGCCTTAGTTGAGATGAAACCAGATACAGTTATTATGAGTCTTCAAAGAGTGTCAGGGGTGGATTTTATAGTCTGTGAGATTTTTATGAAGTTCTGTTTTGATCCAAAACACAATTCAGTTCTGAAATTTGCTGGTTAATTTTCTTTAGAAGACAGTTTCTGCCAGCTACAGTATTCAGCATGATACAAACTAGGGGCATCCTCACACTCAGGAGCTTCTAGCCACCTAAAATGAAAAAGCAACAGCCAGGTAAATGAAACATGTTTTGTAATAATTTCTGTTATCATTATTATCTATTCCTTGTACTGTAAAAATCTTTAAATACCTTGGCTCTATTTAGGTAATCAGTGCCCAAACATGACAGAGAAACAGTTCCTACCCTGAAAAAAATAAAAGCAGTTTATATCAACACAAGTATCAGGAGTAATGAGGGAGCCCACTAAAATAAGGGGATGAAACAGCCAGACAAGCAGGGATTACAGAACTTTGCAGAAGACAGTGTACATCTGACATCGGTTTTTCCACATATGAAAATACAAATTGTGCATTGCTGTTTTGTTTTAGGGGGACCCTATAGCCACATCCACACTTACCTCATTGTTTCTACAGAATTGGCACAACCTCTGTGATTCTGAGTACCAATTGTACCTTCTATAGTTACAGTTTAGCAAAACTTTCCATTTAATAAGTCATTTTTTGTGTATTTGAAAATTCAGTAGAGGCATCTCACTTATCATGCTTAATTACTAAAATAAGCAATATAGTCATCATAGACTGCTAATACAGCCAGCCTGCTGGGTTCCAGTTGTTTGCTTACTGAGACAAAGGACTAAGCGTTACCAGATACTTCACTGAGCTGAAGCTTTAGCGGGAGAATTGACTTTGACAAATATCTCCTTTACATCAATAGCCTGGAATATTTTCAAAGAACCAAGAAAAACTAAGAAATTAATTACAAAGTACTGGATTGAGTTATGTTTGCTCAGATGCAGCCATATTTCACAATCCCAGATATCTTCTGGGAATGATTTGTGAAAAAACTTCTCACTTTATTTGTATGCTTTATATTTCTGAAAAGCCATCTTTTCATTTCCTAACTGCACTCCTATCTCAATGCCTTTTTATTATTTAGCACACCAAAAAGATCTGTATGAATTCAGAGGATAATTTTATTTTACTTATTTACAGTTCATTACAGTGTCATGTTTTGGGAACATATTCATCTTTCTGCCAAGTCCATGATGAAGTCACTTTGTTTCTACTCGGTATATCAGCTTTCTATAAAAAACAAGAGTGGGCATAGGCTATTGTAGTTGATCATTATTTCACATTTTTTCTGTCAGAAACAGCATCATTAGAGAGAAAAATAAATAGGACATTCAGTAACAGTAGCCACATTCTTTTTTTTTTTTTTTTTTTTTGACTTCTGCATAGATAGAATAGAGTTCTGCCAACTTTCTATAGAAAAACATATGGCTTTGTGAGTTGTATGAACCTAATAGAGAAAAATGGACACCTGCTGGTACTTTCAAAAAATTAGTAAATCACTAATAAAATCAAAAGTTGTATGAAAATATACAGATTTCAAAGTTTACAATTTTGAAGTAAGATGATTTTGACACATTGCTCCTATTAAATTTCTATAATATTTAATTAGAAAGCTCCGATTCATGCTTTCTATAACAAAGCTGAAGTTATATTACTGCACATACAACACAATCGTAACAGGAAAAATCCAGTACGGAAATTATTAACTGTGTAGTTATTTGTAGTAATTTGTGATCAGTATTGTCTCACAAAGAACTGTAAAGTAATTTAACTGCACCTATTCTAGTCTTTGCTTCAGCAGTAGCTGTGGGCTGGAGCCAACAGGGGCACTGGGGTAGATTCAGTAAACACAAAAGTAAATCCAGCAAATCCAATCTTCCCTTAGAGATACCTCCACCCTATGCATGCTGCCATGGCATTTGGGTTAGGTTTTCATATTTCCATAATTTCCAAACCATTCAGAATTCCCAAATTAGTATCTTCACATACACATATTATAAAGATGACAGCAAAGTATGTAAAAGTGACAGCAAACAAAATCTATGCTCACCTCATAGATCAAACTGGTGATTGGGATACATTCATGAGAAACATGAGTTTGCATCTGTGTCTGCCACTGCTTGCTTATTCTCATCAGCAGCTTATAATACCAATGGACCAGGTATCATCCAGTACCAGGACCACCACAGATCTGTATTTTTATGCAGACTGCTGAGCTATGAGGCCAAAGTAGATAAAGAGCCTGTACACCAGATGCAGTTCTGTCAATAGTTTCCAATGAGACAGTTTTAGGAAGTTGGAAAGTGAGTTGGGACATAATGGCCTGTTCATGAATAACTAAGTTTGACCATTAACTCCATATACTGGTCAAATATGTTGTATAGGATTCTGGATTTTACTTCAGACATCTGGCATCTAAAATGTAGTTACTGAGAGCATGATATCTTCTTTGGATCTTGTCTTCTACAGATATTATATATGCATATAATAGGGGTTGTGTACATGTATAAAGATCAAGGATTTGTCCTTTCTAGTTATAGCTAAAAATCCAATTATTTTCAAGGAGAGAGAGCAGAGATGGAAGAGCTTTGACCTGTACTGAAAATAAATTTACTTTCTAATTTTCTAGAATTCTTCTGGTGCTTTGTTAGAATACTTGGTATTAAAATACTAGATTATTGCAAATACCTTTGTAAGAAGTTGTCATGGAAATTTAGAAACACATGCTCAAATAAAGAGAATTACAGCTAAAGATGACAAAACAGATTAGAAAAATATGTTTTCAAGGTTAAGTTTCTAATTGCTAGATCTTAAAAATTAAATCCTAGAACAAAAATAGTACTGTACCTTTTGTGACAGTGTGTGAAGACTGTGAAATCACTGAAAGAGGATGACAGGGCCAATAGCAACCTAATGTGACCTCCCTTGAATTTTATGCCTAACGCTCTGAGAACAGGAACTCAAGACACTTATTTCTTGAAAACAGGATTTTGAAAGCTTTGCATTTATGCTGCTCCTCTCTTCACTTTTCTGAAAAGTAAAGCAGAGGGAAAAAATATGGAAGTGGTGAGTGTAAAGGTTGAAGTTATAATGAAAATATATGTTGGTCTATCTTGTCTCTGCTCCTTATACAGGTGAAGACATCTCACACATCTGCTTTTACATTTGTGAATAAAATATGCTTATATTAAAAAAAGAAAAAAGAGAGAAAAAAGATTTGTTAGCTCTGGCTTTACGAGGTTCCAGACAAGTCACCTACAAGGCTTTGCAAATTCTAGATGTGGAGGGAATTGCTCAATGAAAATTTCAAGAAGAGTGTATTTCTGAGCTGTCAGAGGATGCTCTAGGGCTTGCACATTGATTTAAAAGCTATATTTACATTAAAAAAAAAAAAAACTTTATTTTCTCTTCACTTACAGAAAGAAGTTGTCATTGTAAAGTGAAAGAGTAGATCTTTAAATTACCTGAAAGTCACTAACATACAAAAAAGCCAAAACCAAAAACAAAAACAAAATCAACAAACGAAACCACTCTTATTTTTTGAAAAGGTATTTTTCTATCATCTGGAAATGTCATATCTTATACAAGACTGACAGTCATGTTGTGAAAACCTAAGTACTATAGAAGATACAAAGCAAACATCCATTTTCTTTATTCTTTTCTCTGTCCAACATAAGACAGGAGTAAGAAAAACCACAGCAGAGGAATTTGACAGCAGACAGAGTGAATCATTTTAGAGCTCAGTCATTTTAGAATTCAGATTTGAAAAGATGTTAAATTATCTGATCTTCTTCTTTGTCAGGATCATATTGTTTTCTGGCTTGTATTCCCTGCAGATATTCCCAGGCTAGTTTTATATCTCCATTGCAGGGCCACAGGCTTCAAAGTTGTCATTTAGAAAGACTGCACACTTATATGAAAAAGAATACCTAATAACAGTAAGAAATAAATCACTAAAAATTCACAAGCCATTTGAAATAGTGCAAGACTTTATATTTCTCTACAGAAAACAGGACAGAAGAGGTGGAGGAATCCCTTTGAAATTCAAAATGGCTTAGGGCTGAGATCGGCTTAACTTTATCTACACTTAGGCACTTTAAAAAGCTTATCCAAAGCTCTGCAAATGCCTGAAGAATTTGAACACTGCCCATTCTGAGATATATCTGCATCTCACATGCATCAATACCTAGGTAACGTTTCATTAGGGCTTTTCAAAGCTTACATCTTGTAAATATGCTGACTGAAGTTGTCATTGATACTTGAATCCTCCCACAGCTCTTCACTCTCAACTATGACTGAAACAAGACTGAAAATTATTCTAGAAGCTGCTTATTCCATTACATCCTCTTGTTCAATCTTCTTTTGAAAATGTGGATACTGGCCACCAAGAGATAGAAAAGTTGTTTGAGGTAGAGTGTGTGTTTCTACCCCTATAACTGCTGGAACAGCATCTCTTTTCCTAAGCAGCCTCCTGTATTCCAACAATGAATGTAAGGATGCTAATGCGCAAGAATCTGAAGACCTTCAGACCCACAGGGACTGTATTAACAGATGTCTGTCACACTGACATCACTAGGTATTGAAAGGATGAGTTAGGTGCAACTGTGCTATTCTCCTTTGTTAGAGGAGTAGTAACACCTTACTTTACACAACCTCTAAGTGAAGAATGGAAAAAGCCCCCATGAAATTTCTTCCTTCTCTGTCGTTAGCTATCACATCTCCACTTCCAACATCGAAGACTTTGATCATAAATGATAAAAATAAAAAGATTTCAGAGGCTTATTTTAACACTGTAAACCACAACAAAAGCTGTAGCATTCTTTTGAGAAATGCACACATTGCAACCTTCCAGACCTTTGTTACTGGTCAGCTCTGTTCAACTGAAGTATTTCTAACAGTAACATATATGACTTCTGATTTTATAGAATACATATTAGTTCACCTTGAGAAGTGTAATCTGGGAATGAGAACTAAAGACTTCTTGCTACCAAGAAAGAATGCCTTGATTAAGATTATTCTTTCCAGGAAAAATGATGGCCAACAGGAAGAGCGAATGCTGTAAGTATTTGTCAGTTAGATTAATCGCTCTGTGAGCATGATATATGATCAGAATGAATCAGAAATATTATGAAAAATGCATTAAGTATGCAATGTCACTTTTTATAAAAGAAAAGCCTGTTTCTTGATTAATGGTGACTGGAAAAATCTCCTTTATTTTACAAAACCTGTAATTTCAAATTATCAGGCTCTTTCTAAATCTATATTTTTTATTTTTTCTAAATAAAATTAACCTGAGACCTTACAGTTAATTCTCAGACCTGAAAACAGTCTGTCTCCTACATAAGCCCTTCCTCTTGTTTCTTCTTTTAGATGCTTCTGCCAGGTGAAAGAGATGAAAGGTTTAGCAGGGGATACTAGGTCCTTGGCTGCTAGTGTAGCTGGAGAGCAAGCAGACCAGGCCACAAAACTCCCCCAAGCCACTTGTAGCATTCAAGGAATGACTGCAGTCAGGCTGGATACCAGGACCAGTAAGTGTTACTCTGTGTGTCCTGGTCAATCAATGAGCAATATTATTCACTGTAGAAGTTTCTTCTCTACATTTTGTAAAGAGACACTCTAAATTAAAGATTATTACAATATTACTCATAATAAATAGTAATGTACCCACTGTTGAGATCTTCAGGTGGTGTAAATCAGCACAGTTCACTGGCCTTCAGTATTGCAGCACAGACTCTATCAATCAGATCAGGATTTAAAGCTTCTGCAAGTGCTGTACATTACACCACAAGATCAGCATTTCTATCAGCTATATTAAAGGCTACCTGAAGCCATATTTCTTTTATCAATAAGTATTCAGGAAAATTAACTGAGTTCTGAAATAAGAGATAATTTAATGATGATGCATTTCTTGCAAAGAACAAAAGATTAAAGAAATACCTTTTTAACCGCATTTGATTTCATAATCTCTAAGACTAATTGACATATTAAAGATAGCAAGCAAAGCTTGTTAGTACAAAATTATTAACTAATACTTCCTCAATGAAAAGGTGCCAGTGTTAACATTTTCCATTAAAGTAAAAGGTGATAAAAGATAACTGTGTATAACAACTTCAATACCTTTTATTTTGAGACCGTAAGACAATGTATTTCCTGGGGAAGAAAAAAAAATACCTGCATAAAGTAAAACTGACTACAGGCAGCATATTCATAGAGCAATTGACAAGTGGTGATGAAGATTCATCATGTCTGGGCAATTACATTGAGAAGACTTAGGAAGAAGATATGAATTCTCCATGCGATAACTAAAACCCACTTAGATATTTTCTTAAATTGCCTACGATGAACCTTTTCTATAATAAACAGAAGGCTTACAAGATAGAAATGAACAGAAGAGGTCTTTACTGCTGTCTGTAGTAATCAAGGGGCTACCAGTGGATTTTTCCATCCTTGTCTAGCTCTCTATTGTCATGAATTTTTTAACAAAGATTGAAGTATATTTCTTTACCTGAAGAGTTTACAGAATATTACTGTACTCCAGATCTGGGGTCTCCTAGGCTAATTTCTCTTCCAGGTTTGAAAAACAGAGAAGGAAAAAAAAAGATAAAATCCCGATTTTGGGCTCTTCTCACTCCCCAGAATGCTATCACTATGTGCCTAAAGCATGCCATAGAAGTATAATCCTTCCATCAAGCAGACGAAGCCCTGATTTATACCACCAGGATAATCATACACAGCTAATCTACACAGCTAATCATATCAGGAGAGGGTGTGCTGTGCTATTTGTCAGGCTGGAGAAAGAGAGAATCAGGTGCTCCAAAAAACAGAACCCAGAGACTCACATCCTGAACCCATTTTCTGTCCTGTTCTTGCCTGTGGTCGTATCTAAAGGGAACATCTTCTTTTTGATCAGAGCATTTGAAATTTGTAGCTTTAAAATCCAATTAGCCATCTAAAATAAGGATACACAAGCTATTTTCAGAAGCTTTTTCACTGGTTCGTGAAGTGAGAGACTTTATGAGACACTAGTAGTCATTTAAATCAAAGGACATCAAGAGTCTACGTAGCCTGAAGCCCTCCTAAAGCTCCACGAGTTATGTTGACCTCACAGAATTTTCATTTCCGTTTATGCCAGTTGTTAATTTGACTCATTTGTATGCAAACTCCATTCTTGCAGAGAGTTTTTTAATGTGTTATAGTACCTGGAGCTTCAGATTAGAAGAGCAAACAAAATGCTAGGTGCTCTGAAATAAGTGAGAGCTTTGATTTCAATGGTTCAAGCATATTTCTGCTGGATATTTTCACTGCAGTAACACATATTTTTGAAAGAGTAATAGAGCCGCCCTTTGTAGCATACTTTCTCATGTACTTCACAGATGTTTCCAAAATCATTAAGCTCTGCTCAAGCAAAGGCTCTTTGCTTAAGAACCCTACAAGAATTACCAGAAGTAATTCTGGTAAAGCTCCATAGGTAACATAGAATCATAGAATCATATAATTCATAACAATATTTCTTTTGCCCAACTCACCTTCCTCACGTTTATTGCCTAATTACACAGCTAGATTATTCTGTGTGCTCAGTGGGAAAACATAGCCAGCTCCAGGGGCTGTCATCATACCATCTAAAACCTTGAGTTCAGTATTAGCACATCCAGGAAGTGTCTGTTTCTCTCCATTAATTCAGTAGTTACTTACATGGCCTACTTAGACTTAGGCTTTTAACTTTTAGATGCTTAAGTTAGGGCAGATAAATTCTGTCCTAAGCAAATGTGCCTTCTTCTGTGCCAAATGCTCTTGGTTATTATCTTCATTGCATTGTGCTGCTAAAGCTTCAGCAGTTGTCTGGATATTATTTTTCATGACACTGACCCCACATGTCTTATCTAGACAGTTGTCATTAGTTTAACTTGTATTTACTTTGAAACTATGTTACAAACCACCCACATTTTGTTGGAATTTTTCTCCAAAGAATTAAGTTTTTGCATACTAAATTTCCCACCAACAGACAAAGAGAAAATTCATAATATGTAGAGACATATAATTGTTGCCATCTCACATAATCCCAGGCTCAGAAGCCTGAGAAACTTTTTATCACTTTTATTATGTTCCTCTCATTTGCTTTGCTCTAATGTTCTGTAACACCAAATAGCACTAAGACACCCAGGAGACTTGAAAATAAGTTAAAATCTTTTTCATGCACAGTGGGAGATCAAGTCTATAGGTGCATAAACGTCTACAGTCCCAGACTTATTCTGGACCTGACCTTTGATATGAATCTGAACTCAGTGCCTGGACATTTTCAGCTTAAACATACAAAACTAGGCTCTGAATAGAAATGCATTCAGAGCTGAAATCATACCTTATCATCTGTTTTGAACGGTCAGTCTACATAGAAAGAAAACTATTCAGCCACAACAGAAAATCTGGTGGTTTTCATAAACCAGTCTCTAAGAGATTTCAGAGAACAAGTTATGCATGGATTGCATATTGGAAAGTATGTCTGGATTGCATATTGGAAAGCAGTATGGAGGTATTGAGCTTGCCTTGAAAAGGCTATCTCAGTGTCAGAGTGGAAGCAGCAGCATAAAGATGAGTGTGAACTAATTTACCCCGCAGTTACTCTTCAAAGGTGAATTAGCCCATACTGAGCCCTGTGTTTTCACAACTTGGATGCTTCCAGCATGGCAGCTTACTCAGGTGTCTATCCACAACACTCTGGTTGAGTATTAGCAATGCTTGGGGTTCCTTTTCAGTGAGGCAGAAAAGCAAAACAACGACGCAAGAACAGCACTCAGGCTTGAAGCTGACAAAGGTACAAAAGTTCAAATGAAGCCATCATTTGGTACATGTAAGGAAACTCATAAAGATGTAAACACTTCCAATGGCTCAAATGAGACTTGTAGAGTGCTGTGCACAGGAATATTCAGCTCATGAATGTGCTAAAAAAAAAAATTAAAAAAAATGGGGAGAATTCTATGGTGGAAGAGTACAGTAAGGTAAAAAAAGATAATTGTTAAGTTGAAATAGAACGTGTCAGGCAAAAAAAATAGTTAAACAGATTCTAAATTGGATGAGTGCCTTCCAGCAGTGCCTCACAAATTACAATTACAAATTTGAAAAGATATTTGAACTCAGTTTAATTACTGTAACATAAAAAAGCTGGCAAGGCAGGGCTTTTTTCTTATAGATAATTAAACATGAAATGTGAGAAAGTTTCACAAAAATATAAATATTAAGCTAGCATAAATTTTGAGGTTTGATCCCATTTCTCCCTCTCAGAAACATCTTTTACGTGTCACCCCCTAAGGCAGACAATTCAGAGTGCTCAGTGCAGGAATCTCAGATTTTTTTTCTCCACAATTTGCTATTCTTCTGTTTACACAGAAAAGATCATTTTTTCAATCATGAAAAGAATTATCTCACTGCCTTGGACAGATTGGAGTAAGAAACATTTGCATAGGGGAAAGCTTGTTTGCCTCTTTAGAGGGTTGGGCCAGCTCTCTGCGGGGTCATGCATATTTGTATCTCTTCATCTACCCTTCTTGAGCCTCAGCCTTCTCACTGCTTCTGGTCACCTAAGCACACTGCTGTGTGCTGAGTAGTGGCACAGGCTAGTGTTAATTTAGTTCTCTTTGGTGCTCCTTTTGCCAAAGTCAGGAAAGTGGAGATTTTGCACCTGCCCAAACCTCTGGAGCATGGCAAATACTTTCTCCAAACAGAGGTTAAATGGTCACACCACCATCCAACACAACAGTGTGTTCATAGACAGTGCACAGAACTGTGGACGGTTTACCTTTATTCTTGCTTTTCATTTTTTGACAACATCATACAAATAGCTCCTGCAGCCCACACTCAGCTTCTTATGACTGTAACTGACATTTAGTCTTTCCACATTTGAGTGTGATTCATTTCCTACAGCCCACCTGCAAAGCAAGGATTAGCACTGTACACAGTACATATCTGGCATTCCTCTGATGGATTATGAAATAGGGAGCAGGATGAAACTGGTTAGACTTGGACATTTTCTTCTTATGTGAGTTTGGGAACAGAGACTTGGTAATGGGTGGTTTGTGCCCCACAAACAGGCCAATGAATAGGTCACTTTAGAGGTTGGTACCCTATCTTCACTATCTGCCAAACAAAAAAGAGGGGCCTGCAGTCTTCTGGGACAAGATGTTTGAACAAGATCTTAGGTTATAAGGCTATAGCTAATGAAGAAAAGCTAACTGCAGAGTTTTCCCTTCACTCTTTCAAGGAGCATATAGGCAGTACACAAATGTTTATGAAGGTGGTAGAGCGCATGCTCGTAAGAGAAAAACTTAATTGCCCATTTTAATGCCAGGTTTCACTGCATATTTAACAACACTGAGACAAAGACCTTGGTCAAACTTTCTATATTGTTCCTTAATTAAGCACTTTAGCATGAGTGTAAGCATTATCCAAAATGAACTACACGAGCCAATGTAACTTCATGCTCCATATCAAGCTTGTGTCCCAGCAAGCAGTACAATTTCTTACTTGCTCACTTAGTCTTCTGGCTGTTCATTGACACTGAATATCTTTGGCAGCACTAGTGTTTCATTTTCTTAACACTGTCTTCATCTGCAGAAGGGGAATCCCACTAAACTAGGTAATTTAGAAAAGCATTTCTAGGACATTTTTTCACACATTCTTCTGCTCTGCCAATGACCAGAGCAATCCTGAAAATCAGAAATCCATCAAAGGGTCATTCTGGATATACATTCAGCAGCCATGCCCATTGCTGCCTCTGTGGTGGCTTGAGGTCCCTTCCAACCTGCTATTCTATGATTCCATGAAATGTTCATCCACACCCAAACACCACAGAACACTGCCCATGAAAGTACTGTAGTGACTGCATTTGGTTCCTATCCCTGAATAGCTTCTCTTTTTCAT
Organism: Loriculus beryllinus; assembly: GCA_039877255.1. Taxonomy (NCBI): domain Eukaryota; kingdom Metazoa; phylum Chordata; class Aves; order Psittaciformes; family Psittacidae; genus Loriculus; species Loriculus beryllinus. The sequence continues at coordinate 11,308 of JBCJKH010034258.1, forward strand.
GTAAATATAGCTGTTCAACAGCACATTACATAATTAGTAGTCCACAGTTAAAGACGTAATATCTCCATGCACCTCCAGATGGATGTTGGTAACAACCACTATGTAAAATCAATAGCTCTTCAAAGCACTTTAATGTGCATCTTGTGAAGCTAGTTTCGAGAAGCAAGAAGGGTGCAGAGCCAGTGAAAAATTAACGTCAGGTTTATCATGTAGCCCTCTGGTTTATCTGCACCTGTAGTTTTACATAAGCTAGGTGTTGACATGTAAAGAGTAAAAATATTTTCAAATGGATCAGTACTCATTTTGGTTCTTTAAAAAATTAAGTCATTTTGTAATATATTGGCATTCCAAATTCTTTAGAAGTAAAATATATGTAAAACAAGTCTGTTCTGAATCTGCACAAAACTAGGCAAGTCACATTAAACAATCTCTATAAAGAGTAACTTTTCATTAAACAAGTCAGTGCCAGAACCAGCTCCCTCTGAAAAGCTGCTCAACCCCAGCGTTAAACCACAAAGTCTCAATGAAAATGATTTCTCAGTTTGTTGCTAGAGCCTATGCTGGGATTGTTGTTATTACTTGATAGCATTCAGAAACAACACCTTGAAATAAATTATTTTCATAATAAATTATTGCACAACAGAGATTTTAATTTGTAAAGTGAAGGACATCAGAGATCATTGAAACAGCAGGAAAGGCAAAGAGGCATTGTAGCAAGCAGTTCAATGATTCCAGGAGACCACAGGACCTGACTCATAAATACCTGTTCCTTTCCTGCACAGTAAGAAGTTAATAAAATGAAGTCAAGTCATGTTCATTGCATTAAGTTTAACTTTTGCTTATCATATATAGTTGAAAACCTACGTAAAGTAAATTACAAAGCTGCCCATATCTTTAAAGGAAACTGGACTTCATCCAAAAGCCAGCCTGCTTGAGTGCTGGAACAGACCTTCCTGACTCTTCTGCATTGCTTACCAACAACCCCAGGACTTTGGCAGGGTGAGAATAGCCTGAAGAAAGCTTGACAACCATCAACATGTTGTTTTGACTCACAGTTCAAATTCTCGTGCTTCCAACACCCAGTGCTGAAAGCTGGTTTTCTAACTTGTCTTTATTTTCTTTTCAGTGCTTTCTGAACAGTCAGGAGAAAATACTGTCTGAAGGAGGTCACAGTTATTTGAAGAGAGACTACATGATTTATTTTCGGATACTTTGTGTGACAAGCCCAGCTCCTTAGTTTCAACTCTTAGCAGTATTTATTTTCTATAGGATCCACCACAAACAAATTCATGCATGTGTTGCATGAAGACCTTGAGATTTAGAGCAAAATTAAATCTCCACTCTTGCACATCCTATTTATATGAGCTAGTTTGAAACAGAAAATGAATGAGAAAGAATTCCACCAAAAAAGACCTCTGACATTTACTTAAGGGGCCTATGTGGAAGCAACCTTGCTTTCTAGCAGTAAAGAACTTAAGAAGCAGGTAGAGTATTTCAATTCTTCTATATCCTTATCAGACCATTTATTTTGGTTGTCAGCTTGGGATAATGAAACAACTATTTTTCTTTTTCAGTAAAGTAAAAAAATTTAGTTTCTATGTGCAAACATGTATCTGTTGTACTTAGGTGTTCTGTGCATTGCACCATTACCTCTGAAAGTGCTACGCCATCATCAAACACAGGCAGCTGAGAAAAAGAACTAGAACTGAAATAAAACATATTTGTGCTTGCAATTACCCTGACCCACATTCAGGACCTTGTACTTGGCCAGGCTGAATGAGGCTTTGAGTAATATGGTCTAGTAGCAGGTGTCCCTGCCCATAGCAATGTGGTTGGAACTGGATAATCTGTAAGGTCCTTTCCAACCCAAACCATTCTGTGATTCTACGAAAATATAGCCAGATACAGTTCACTACAAACTGTTGGGAAGCAGAGTATCAGAGACGTACTCTCCTGGGGAGCACTAGGCTGCCTTTTTCTCTCAGGCTAAAATTAAAGTGAATTCTTACTGAAAGTGGGATTTTCTTGTGCATAGATAAACATAACACCTAACCTCTCACAGGATTTTACCTCAAGTATCTTCAGGGCAGTGTCATGTAGTATAGCGTAGTCCAGACAAAAGGCTTTCCAGAAAATCTGAGAATCCAGTTATGCTTTTAAAAAATATGTTAATTTGGATTAAATTAATATATTAATTTGGATATGTCAAACATAAAAAGACAGAAAAGGTAGAACCCAAACAATAAAAAATTAGCAACAAAAAAACCCAAGTGTGAGAATTCCCAGAATTTATAATGCTCCTTCAAAGACTACTAGTATTAGCTAAGGGGGTCGAGCTTCAAGCTGTCTGGCTGCAATCGCACTCCTAGGCCAGTCCCAATTCGAGGGTGCCCTAATGAAGCTGCATTTCCAGCTATGTGAAAAGCCCCCTCATAAATGCTTACTTTGTGAATTATTAATTTCCAGACTGGATAGAGAATTTAGAAAACCACAGCCAGAGCTCCTGAAGATCCAAATCAGGAATGGTGTAATAGCATTCTTGAAGCCTGTTGAAGACAGCTGCCTTCTAGCACATGTCTTCTTCTAGCCAACATCCTCCAGCAGCTTAGCTTCTCCAAACTGGGTGAGGAATAAGCAGCTGTATGTGCTGGCCGCACGTGCAGTCTCTTCCAGTCCTAGAGGTATGGAGCTGCTGCAAAGTATTACAAGCACGTAAAGGCAGTCTTCCTTGTGTGATCCATTCATCTGCTTCTGATGCCTTTCCTGCTGGAGGGACAGAGCTTTTGACTACTAACAAACACATTGTTCTTGACAAACATTCACTTTTGAGTCTTTGGGGGCTTATGAGACAAAATTCAGTGACCCTTTGTGAAAAAGCATAGACGGTTATTTCATTTTAACACCTACTAGATTCTAGGGGAGCCAATTTACAGAGGTATTATAATAAGTGTCCTTCTGGGGAATATTGTCAGTTCTTTAGTCACAGTACATCCCAAAAGACTTGTTATAGCATTTCTTTGGTACAAAAGTTGTGTGGAATTTTTTTCCAAACACAAATACTTTTTCCGCATTCTATGTTCTGCTTGTTTCAATGCTGCTAAAAATTGACAGGATTCTTAGAAAATCGAAACTACTGTCACCATAAGCCTTTCTACTTTGAACCTGATTTTCAGTCAACTTTAGTTTCCAATGACTTCATTTGAAGTTATGAGCTTGGAGGACTCTTGGAAGGAGAGCTCTGAGTGACTGGTAAGAGCTCAGAGACACAAGCAGCTAGAGACGCATTTGTAAAGGCTCTCCTCTCTAGAGATTTCCAATATTTCCAAATATTCCACTTCAGAACACAGACTCAAATTTCTGATTTTTTTTTTTTGTAAAATAAGTGAAGTTTGCTCCAGTTTTATGGGATAGGCTGTGGGCTCTGGGAAAACCTGTACTCCAGACCAGCCTGCATGAAACCACCCAGTGAGAATATAATTTTTCAGCTTTAACAAACTGTCAGAATACATTTCCCTGAGGTCTTCCTGACCCGCTGTTAAAGGAATTGTTACAATGCAAAATTGTTTTAGAAGTCTGGAAGCAATCCTGTGGTTCAGCGACCATACTTTTTTAACCATCTCTTACCCGATCTCTTACTCAGTTCCTATAGCTGGTAGGACTCCTTTATACCAGAGAAGAAATCACATGGACGGGCTAGGGGAGGGGAAAAAATAAAAATGATTGAACTTATAATAAAATGAAACCTTGCCTACTCACAGAAATATCTGTATATAATAAAAACAGCATTTTCTTTTTTCTAACAAACACAAAATGGTACAGGCTACTTGCATAGCAATGTCAGCAACATTGGTTGCAACACGTAACCTGGCCAGTGCCATGGCAGAGAGGAGCTTGCTCAAAGCACTTTCAGCTTCTGGGCTCAAGCTAGGTGTAACAATACACTCTTGGTCTCACACAAATGCCCCACCTGTGAAAGGTGTCAAATTGTTCCTGTGGTCATGAGAATCAATCGATACCACGAATGGATTGTAAAATGATTTGTTATACAGTACACTTTTCACCCTCCTGAGAAAACAGTGATATTGATATTTGTAAAGGAGGAAGTATTACAGGCTTGTAGTTTGAACAGCTACAAAGAACCTCACTTCTTTGGAGGTCTTTGTTTCTAATCTACCTTGTTAAATACTCTTATTTTCATTTTCCCTCAGAAATTAATACCCACTCACTTAAAACCTTTAAAATTCTAGTCTGAGAGTCTCTTGCTTTTTCCTGTTAATACTGACCTGCCTTGTGTAGTATGCCTGATCTTAAATATCTTATCTCTAGTACTCAACTTGCCAAATCTTTGTTCTGCTTCTTTATTCAATTGATATTTCAGAATCTTACACAAAATGCAATGGTTTAAGTGAAGGAACACAGGGGACACTTAAAAGGTGCTTTAAGCTCAAATAACATTGCTTCGAGGAGGAATGCACTCATGATTCCTGTTTTCTTGGCTAAATGTTCTTAACTTGAGGCTCTCTACCTGGAACTGGTCCACTTTCTTGTTTTTAAGAGCTGACTGACTGTTAGTCTGCAGACTGGGACATCACCCCAATGCTGATGGCATTCCCTGATCTGCACAAGGTGAAGACTTCAGGTACATGCCTCCATTCTGGCTTAATACTGACCAATTCTCATGTGAACTGGGAGTTCAGATCTACTCATGCAAAAGTACAAAATCAAAGAGTCATGGAATCAGTTAGGTTGGAAAAGACATCTAAGATTAAGTCCAACTGTTAACCTAGCAGTGCCAAATTCACCACTAAACCATTTCCCTAAGCACCGTATCTACACCTCTTTTAAATATCTCCAGGGATGGGGACTCCACCACTTCCCTAGGAAAACTGTTCCAATGCTTGACAACCCTTTTGGTGAAGAAATTTTTCCTAATACCCAATCTAAACCTTCTCTGGTGTAATTCAAGCTTTACTGCTTGTTAGAGATCAACACCCACCTCACTACTACCTCCTTTCAGGTAGCTGTGGAGAGCGATAAAGTCTCCCCTGAGCTGCTTTTCTCCAGACTGAACAACTCCAGTTTCCTCAGCTGTTTCTCATAATACTTCTGCTCCAGACCTTCACCAGCTTTGTTGCCCGCCCCAGCACCTCAATGTCTTGTAGTGAGTGGCCCAGAACTGGATGCAGAATTTGAGGTATGGCCTCACCAGTGTCCAGTACAGGGGTACCATCAGTTCCCTTGTCCTGCTGGCCACATTATTCTGATACAAGCCAGGATGACGTTGGTCTTCTTGTCTTCCTGGACACACTGCTGGCACATACTCAGCTGGCTGTCAACCAACACCTCCAAGTCCTTTTCCACTGGGCAGCAGAGAAAAACTTATTTTCTGAAAAAATTTAAACAAAAAAGCCCATAACTTTAATTCTGAAAAAATATCTTCATCCACTGTAAAGTAGAGCTGCAGTGATTACCAGAGAGTTCTTTTTGTTTGCCTTTAACTGTAAGGACATGTAGCCATACTTAAGAAGTTTGCCAAATAGTTATTCTCCTTTCAGATCAGATAAAAAAAATCTCCTTCTGAGCAAAGGCATTTAGGTGAGCTTATGTATTTGTTCCATAAGAAGAGTTTTTTGCAAAAGACTTCTATCTTCAAGTGTTTGTATTCAGTTTTAATTGCTGATATTTTATTTTTTTTTTTTTTAGTATTTTGTGCAGTTTTGGTGGTTTGTTTTTTTTTTTTTTTTTTTCCTTTAGCTTTTCCTTTCCTGCAAAGTGCTGGCATAAGTACTGGTAGACTGAACTTCTCTGGCAGGTGTTTTTCACATAAATCCAATACCTAGCATAAGAAACATATATTTTTACTGTGAGATCATGGGCATTCTGTGTACCTTTCATAACTATTAAAGTTACTTGGGCAATGCTATAAAATATATTTTAGCCTTTACTTTTTCCATGGGACAGCTTCTCTTTTCACATGTTTTTTCAGTAAAAGGATCAGTATATTCAGAATTGGATAATTTGGATATTTATTGGATTATTGGATATTTATGTCTGGTTATCATTTGAGTACAAGTCCCCAAATGCTGAATTTTTCTTGTCAAAGCAAATGAGTGTATCAGAATGATTGCAATGTTTCAGGTCTGTTACTGGGCCTGAATTTTTATTATTTATTTTATCAGTTAAATCTCACTTGGGCAGCTCAGACTCAAGTGGCTATATGCCACCTGATAATCACATCTAAGTTCTTCTGTCTGCTGTTTCCAGCGAAACTTGTATTTTTCGTTTTAGATATGTTTGAACTTCTTGTTCCCAGTGTATTAAAAGATATGGATTAGCAGGCTGCTGTGTTTGAGTTTCAGGCTGTTCTTTAATTCTTTGTAAAATTACTTTTAGATATGTAACATCCCTTAGAATCATAGAATAATTTTGGATATATTCTTATCTAACTCCCAGTATTAAGGAGTTAAGTTGTGCTTTCTCTAGAGGTCTCAAAAAGCTAACTTTTCTTCCCCTCCTTCATTTTTCCCTTTTTAGACTTCCTGTTCCATTTTAAAAGCTTTATTTTAAAAGATTCTTCTGGTGTATATCTGCATTCAACATGTCCAGCATCAAGAATGTAACCTTATGGCAAAGAAATTGTTTTATCACCAAAGCATAGCTGCTTCCACATTTTCCCCTTCTTTTACCCAAATTTTGCTCTTTGGATTGTTGCTGTACAAATAAGCTTCTCAGAGGCCAGATGGCAAATTCTAGGAAGACTGGACAAAAACGACAACATGTGAAAATAAAACTTCAAAGTAATCATGCTATTACTCTCTGCTCTCATGAGACCTCACCTGGAGTATTGTGTGCAGTTCTGGTGTCCTCAACATAAAGACGCAATGGGACTGTTGGAACAAGTCCAGAGGAGGGCCACAAGGGTGATCAGGGGGCTGGAGCATCTCCCTTATGAAGATAGGCTGAGGAAGTTGGAACTGTTCAGTCTGGAGAAGAGAAGGCTGTGTGGAGACCTCATAGCAGCCTTCCAGTATCTGAAGGGAGCCTAAAGGGGCGTTGGGGATGCATCAGGGACTGTAGTGAGAGGACAAGGGGTAATGGGTTCAAACTTAAACAGGAGAAGTTTAGATTGGATATAAGGAAGAAATTCCTTACTGCAAGGGTGCTGAGGCACCGGAATTGGTTGCCCAAGGAAGTTGTGAATGCTCCATCTCTGGCAATGTTCAAGGCCAAGTTGGACAGAGCCTTGGATGACATGGTGTAGTGTGAGGTGTCCCTGTCCATGGCAGGGGGTTGGAACAAGAGGATCTTAAGGTCCTTTCCAACCCTTACTATTCTGTGATTCTGAGATTCTATTAAGTGTTTTTTGCAGTTTTCTGCCTAGAGTACCTTAGCCCACATATAAGCCACAATTGTCAACCCATTCTACCCTACAAACATACATGAAAAAGTAAGCTCCGCTTCAGCTATGTGACACATGCCTTTGGAAAAATATTTTCTAGAGTGTTTCCCATAATGCAGCACAGTCCTCAGGATGTACTAAGGATCTCCCCATGTTGCACTTTGCATTGTGGGAGGTGTTGTGATTTAATAGTGCCATCAATTGTCTGTGAATGGCTGGTGTAATAAGATCTTAGTAATGTTTAAAGAACATGAGCCAGCTAAGTAAAAATTGTCTTTTGTTCTTGTTAGGCAGCCATGTATAATGTTGCATGAGCTGAGTGTGATAATGGTATTTGTAAATCATACATCTGAAAGGAGCACAAAGGAGCAACTCAAATGACCAAAAAAAAAAAAAAAGATAGAAGGTGAAATGGAATGTGGTCAGTCTGGAGTTAGATAGGAGGCTAGAAAAGCTTCTGCAAACTTGCATACTAGCTCAAATCTTCATTGCAATTTTCTACTCCATTTGCAACATACAACATATTCACAGTGGCATAAAACTGGGATTAAATGAGAACAGTTAATTTCTGCCATTTTCTCTTCATTTTAAGGGTTGAGAAAAATCAGTTTTCTCATAAATAGTCTTCAAAGTGCACCTTGTTAAGAGAAATGAAAAAAGTCTTCACAAAATACTGTTGTATTAGTAAATGTTGTTGCATTTAACTGTAGCTGTGAATAAGAGCTGGCAAAGCTTTCACTGAAAAACTCCAAAAACATCTGTTTTTTAAATTCTATTAAAATCCCAAACTCAGCCCAGGTTCTTCGAAAGTCTTGCTGAACTTTACAAGCATTTTTGTATTATGAAACATAGTTCTGAGGAAAGTTGCCTTGATTTGTGGTTTTTGAATGGACATCATGCAAAATCTCTGGACTTTTCACAAGATTTGATGAAACTTGGTGATTTTTTTTATTTTATTTTATTTAGATTTCTGGGGTTTCATATCAGCAAAGACAGAAAAGTCAGTGTTTATATGGACTGCATTGATTGCAACCAAAACTCATGGTGAGTAGAAATCCAAAAGTCCTTTGAACGCCAGTAAAAGAAAGTCAGCGAATTATTTGTTATCCACAGATTTTATGAGACAGCAACATAAGCTAAAATATGTTAACTGTGAACAGTTAGGATCCAGACTGGTTTAGGGAACATTTTATGAAAAGTAAATAAAAATATCGAAAAGTTCTGTGGTCACAAGATTATATGTATAGTTGTGAATGCCAATATTGATTAACTCTGTCTAAAGGAGTGATAAGAATCCATTTCAAGTCTTCTGATTCCATCTTTTTTCCAGTTTGTCTGAGAAAAGCCTGTGGGGAAGAAAGAGTAAGAAATTAAACCACAATAAACAAACAAACAAAAAAAGAAAGCAGTAAGACATTAAAAGAGGTAGTGGGAAAAAGCTCACCCATTTCTTATCCACAACTTAGGTACTTAAAAATCCCTACAGTAATGATTATTTGCAGATCTGTAAAACTTAAATTTTAAAAAGTCTAAAATACTCTCCAGCTCTTACTGTGGTCAAGTATGTATGTCCACAATTATTTACATGTAAGATGAATTAACTTATGTATGTGAATTATTGATTTTACTTTGAACTTTATGTGCATGTCTATTTCTCACTAAATTTGCAATGATGTTTGTGTTTACTAATTTTTCTCAGCATTCAAATATCAGCCCATGAAACTGCTGTACATACAGATCCCAGAGTTTTCCAGAGCCATTGTCAAACTCCATAAATGCTGCTGACCACAACAGGAAAGGTCACATCAAGGCACTGCTGTCACCAGAGTGAGACAAAGCATCTGTCACCAACTGAGATCTCTGGTACATATGCTTGTTCTTGCTTGATGCTTACTTTCTATCAGTGTATTTGGCAGTCATAACACATCATTCCTATACTAATTTCAACTGCATTTATACAAGTAAATTTCTAAATCTGTTTTTTTGTTGTTTTTTTGGTTTGGTATGGTTTGGTTTGGTTTTTTTTATCAGTTCAGCAGAAAGTTGTCCATATTAAATGGAATAGAAATAATGGCATTGTCTTGGAGGATAAGTATTCTGCCAGGAGGAAACTGAACTAAGACTTGTTTTACAGCAAATATTTCCCTCCATTTTTACCACATCCTAACCCATAGATGAGTACCTTAATCTGGATATCAGAAAATGCCTAATGCAAATATTGCTCTCAGATTTGACACAAAATTATTTTCCTTGTGCCTGATATGCTCTGCTGTGGTGAGTTGCTTTTATACTACAAAAATATCCTCATATTTTTAACATTAAATATAATTTCTGATTTTAGTCTAACCCTCCTTTTGAATCACTGCTGTACTGAGGATGGTACTGAAGTCTCAGACACAATTTGTCTGTATGTCTTAACACAGGAATAATAGTACCTTGATTTTGATCTTCCTCTGTCTCTCCTCTCTCACCTTTTGACAGGCCAGCAACTGGGCACTGACAGGTACAGCTTCTCATGAATGCAGGGAACACAATTAAGAATTCCAAATTTTTAAAAAAGTGCTGCAAGAGGTTCCAAACAAAGGATGCTGAACATTTTTCTGATCTTCTCAGTGAAAGGCAGTGGTCATGGTGCAGTGTTTGGTCTGAAACATCAGCTAGTAACCCTAGAAGAAAGCTGAGAGAAAAAAAAATAAATTTGTCCTTTTGGAGAATTGTCATATTTTTATGTTTAATTTCACATTGAATAAAAAAGTTAAATAATTAAACTCACTGTTTTAGCAGTTCAGAAAAAAAAAAACAAACAAAAAAAACAATGTCCCAAACAAAATTAATAACTCTTACAGTACAATTTTGTCTGGATCTTTGCCTAAGATGCACAAGTGCTTCATAGGGAACTCATAAACAAAACACTGCTCCACTTTAGATCACAAAACCTTTATAATCAACCTGCATTCTTTTTTTTTTTTTCCCCTTTTTAATTTTATTAATTAAAAAAAAAATTGAGAGGAAAAATGTTTGCATTTAACAACACACAGCTACTGCCAGATGCAGCTTCCAACCCTCAGAATCCACAGTACTGAACTCGTTGTACAGAGTCATTAGGTTTATTCACACCTTTCTCTCATTTTGCTGGTAATGCTACAATGATCTTTAGGGTACTTGAATCTGAAGCCCTTTGCAAAAAGTTGCAGGAAGATTTTATGACATTGAATGTGGGATGACAAGGATGACAAATGAAATTCAGTATAAATACATGCAAAATAATGACTGTGGAAAAATTATATGTGCACAGTGGGGGATTTTTGTCTATTACTGTTATTCAAGAAGTCTTGGAGACATTCATAGTTTTCAGACAGTTCAGAAGTGATAAAAAGACAAGGGGGGCAGGAGATTGGAATCTGAGTCATTAGAAGGAAATAACCAAAGGAAAAAGCAGAATATGCAGGATTCACCTAGTACTCACCAAATCCAAAACCAAGGCTCCAGAATGAGTGAGCCATTTTCAATATTTGTACATACTCTTTCTCTTTGTGATGCAAGAACCAGGGACATCCATTTAAATTATCAGGCATCATTTTCAAACAAGGATGTGTTTTTTCAGGTACAATCTAGTGGAATTATGAAAGAAATCACTGTAGGATACTGTAAAGTCCAGTTATATTAACAGTTTATATATCAGATCTTTCACATTAATGGAAATAGACTGTTAGATGCAACGGTCAGGATGCTATCTCTGGTAGGATGTCACTAAATCTTCGACTGATAGAGGCTAAAAAGCTATCCCATTTTGCTAGTTTTCAAATAAACATCCAGTGGTCACTGTTGTTGTAGACATGGTACCACATACAAAACATTTCTATGATCAGTACAAGTTCAGTTTATGTTTCTGTTGGCAACAAGGGGTTAAAATTTCATTTTTCATTCACTGAAAATTCCATTGACATAGACCTAAGCCTATGTCAATGACATGGTATAAGTGCAATACAAAGTGATTCTTAGTAACCAAAGACTAATTTGGTAGCAGTGACTATATATAGATCCTTAGTTCATTATTTGAACACTGCGCTTTCACTCTGTATATGCTAGGCTGTGCTTACACAGAGCCAACTGTGGTGTAGAATTGAATTTCACTTTTGCTGACACTTCTACTGGAAAGAGCCCTTTAACATTGCGACCTCTAAGTTCGGTAATGTATTTGTTTTTAGTACACTGTGAAGTTGTTTTCTTTTTCTATTTAATTGAAACAATAACTTTGACATGTATTAGAACTGTTTAAATATTTTCTTTAATCTTATATTTCAGTCTTCCACTTTTTTTCTCTACTTAGCTAATTGTGCCAAGGGTTATTATAAGAAATGACAATTGTTTGCTTCATTCTTATCTCAGTCTGAGTTTTATGTGCCCTTTGACAACAACAAAACCTTTATGAGAGCTGGAAAGTTTGTTGAGCTTATTATTTCCTATATTTCTGACAGGCCTTCTTGCTCCAGAGGGTAAAAATAACTCAGTAATTTGCCAGGTTGTAGGATGATCTTGAAGTAGAAAGATAATGAAGCTCAGCTCTTTTTTTGTTTGTTTGTTTGTTTGTTTGTCTGTTTGTCTGTTTTGGCTTTTGGTTTGTTTTGTTTGCTTGTTTTTTGTTCTGGTTTGTATTTTTTTTTTTTTTTCACAGAGCATCTTTTTCTGCAATGAACTGTAGAAGGAGTTTTGAAAATGAAGTAAATAAATATAATCAAACAAACCATCTTGGTCTTAGGCACTTTATTCTCTGTCCAAGTCTCCCAATTCAGTGCCACTGACAACTTCAGATCTGCTAGTTAATTACTAAACTTCTTACATACCTAAATTCCTGTAGATAAATTCATGCAGGATACATAGGAACAGAAAGGGGTTTCTGAACTGGTGGTAGCCCATATTTGGTCCATGTCCCAAGAGGCTACAAAGCAAAAATACCATAAAATTTGCTCCAAAAAATTGAAGTTGGCAAACATGATGCAAAGCTCAGTGTGTGTTCCTTACTAATATGAGGGGCACAATTTCAAACTTACTGTTCAAGCAGAGAATTGGATCTCACTGTTCACACCATGGGCCTGTGTAGCATTCATCATCATCATTCCTTTCCTTTGGCACTGAATACCGAAGGAAGTTTCAGAGCTGAGGATTCTGACAGAAAACCAGTGTCAGGTCCCTATCCAGCTCTGCTGTGTTACTTGATGTGTCTAAACCTCACCCTCTTCCTCTGCATTTTCACCTCAATGTGTCTTTGAAGTTCACTGGTGAGGAGGTTTCTGAGGGTTGCTCTGTCTGGTAAAATGTAAGTGAAGCTTAAGAGCTAACTCCAGTTCTTCATTGCTCTGGCTGGACACCAAAGGCTGGGAGCTTTCATATGGAAATATCTTTGGTGAACTTTCTCATCTACTTTCATTTTCATCTATTTTATAATAGATAATAATCTTGTTTTATGATCATAGCACAATACAGTAATTAAGCATAACGACTTACAGGTGTGTTCCCTGTCTTCTGGGATGCATGAAAGCCTTTCTCTTTGTCCCAGTGAATTCTGCCTAAGAAACCAATCCATAGATGTCAGGTACAGGAATACCCTCAGATTGTCTAGCAAGAACAGTAGTCATAGTACTGAAGTCTGGAATTTGGTTCTTAACAATGACAGTGTTTGGAAACACAAAGCAAAACTGAGAAGGAATTAGAGAATTATGTGGCCCATCCCAGAAAGTCAATGGTACCAGCTATGAACCTATGCTTATTAACACTGATGACAGCAGCTAGCAGGGAACCAAACTTCATAAAATGAATCAGTCATTTGGAGGCTTACTGCTTTTC
>JBCJKH010034267.1:0-12675 GCA_039877255.1 Loriculus beryllinus
TACTGTACGAAGCAACTATTTCACTAAATCTGATAGATAATGATAAAGAATATCATTGTACAAGATTATTATATATGTTTATATATCTGTACATGTGTGTACATTTATGTAGCTTAAATGCCTGTATGTATTTTGGCATTGCTCTGACAATATAAAAAAGTAAATCTTCAATTTCTCTCATCAACAGTTACATAATTTTCTGTGAGTGATGAAAATATAAACTTTCTTTTTTCTGCATCCCACTTTCAGAAAAAAACAATACTGTATGAATAATTACTGTTGTTTGCAACCATATGATCCTGAGAATCTTCCAAGGTAGGAGCAAAGAAATCTCTGGAGTGGATGATTTTTTTTTAAGAAATTGGCATCACAAACATGAAGCAAAACTAAGTAAATCTACTTGCAAATAGATTTAATATTCAGGTCTAATAAAGATATAATTATAGAAATATCTGTGGTACCACACAAGGATGAATGCTGCAGGAACAGAAGATAACAACTTAGACCAGTTAAGTACATACAAAATGTTTTTCCAATGAGCTGTCTAAAGAATTGCTGCTGAACAGAGATGACAGTTATCACAATGCCTTTAAACACAGCTCTCATGACTTTCTTTACATGCATCTGCACAAGATTATAAGCAATCACAGGCTTATCTCACTGAGTAATTTTTGTCATATTCATGTTCATCCTCTGACTTAGAAAATGTTCTCTGGATGCTAACCCGCTAACCTTGATCTATGAGTACAAAAACTTCCTTTTGGAATCATCATGGGCTAGAGAAGGTGCATGTAAGTCACTGTAACCAATAAGAACTCCTTGTTTGAGTGAATATACAATGGCAATAGCCAGTTTCTTTTCTCTCTATACTATGCACTATATACTATGCATTTTTTTTTTTTTTTGGTTACAATTTTTGGATACGCAAACCTGAGAAAACTTGAGATAGTTTAGTGCCCAAACATGAGCCTTACATCTTTTTAAATTCATTCAGTGTTTTGTAACTTTGTTTAGCAAAGAAATTCTTTACTCACTGCAAGTTTAATTCATCATCTAATCATATTTAACTAGGAACTTAGCATCTGATTTTAAATCATAGATGATTTAGTTTGCATTGCCTTCAGTGGGTACTAAATTTCAAATCCTCGTTTTAGTATTTCGGGAAGCTGAGGTAAAACCTGAATACAAGGTGCTAACAAGTGATGGTCATGGTATTATTTAAGTGAAGCAAATTAAAGTAATTCCAGAATCAATCTGATAACATGGGAAAGAATTTCAGATTACTAGTTTGGCAGCACTGGAAAACTTTCCATGAAGTGATCTGAAAGAAGAGTACAAAAATGATCACAATTATTAGTTTGAGTAAAGGCTGCAAGTTTGCTTTGATGTTATTCATGGCTCTTTTTGATTTTCAGTACTAAGGTAATGCGACAAAATAATTTAATGTTTGACACTAGTCTGCAGTTATTTAGTGTTTTCATGGCTACCTTTTGATACTATTTTTTCATATGCTTCAAAGAGAAAATGACATCAATGAGGTAAAGTTTGTCACATTAAATCTTAAATCAGCAATACTGGAACCTGTCTTGTTTCATAATAAACTGAGAAGAAAATTGTTTTAAAAATAGATAAATAGTGTGAATTGTGACAACCTGCTAAAGGAATAAGATGTTATAGATCAAATTTTTGTGTACCATACCGTTTACATGCTGTATAGTTGGAAGGTATGAGGGGGGATTCTTTTTCCCCACTTCTGTTACTTCCTAGAGCACAGTACATGCTATGCGGTATACACATCATACCAAACTGAATACTAACTACAAATGATTACAAGGCTGGAGCAAGCATGTCTGGAAAGTTCTGAGTTTTGGTTATTTTTTTTTTTTCAGGCAGAGCTGAGATAGAATTGAAAATGAGAAAATCTGTACACCAAAGTCATATAACACTTTTTACTTCCTGGAAGCAGATGACTATAATAAAAGAGAAGTAAATAAGTCATTTGAGTAGACTGCTGAAGATATGATCAAGTCACTATTATCAACATTAAGGATGAATAATATAAAATTATATGCACTCAGAAAAAAGGATGCTGATTGTGTGGTACACTGAGTATACAATATAGCACTGATTTAGAAAAACAAATAATAGAAGGTATAAATAGAAAAACATCCAAAATGTTGCAGAAACTGGCACATACAGGATAGAGAAAGAAGTAAAGTTTTTTCTGTGTGAATGCATGCTGTCTGTGTAAGAGGAAGTGGAAGTGTCCTCAGGTCTCTAGGCAGACATGTTTTCTTATTGTTTTTAATTCATGTACCTCAAGTAGAAGTGTCTCTGATGAGATAGGGCCTGCATCTCTAAACCCCACATATCAGTTGTCTTTGTAAAAGACAAACTTGTCTAATCTGTCTGTTGAGATTCTAGTAGAAGGCACATGTCCTGAGATGAATACAGAAGACCGCCAGTCTGAGAGATTAAGGAAGCTCTGTGGTTGGTGGAATGTAGGCTATCTTCAGGATCCACATTCAGATATAGTCATGGAACTTTGATTCCATGGAATAAGAAGATTTTAACTGCAAACATTACTATATTCTGTATTATCTTGTATGACACTACTGATTTAGAAAGGATTATCTGTAAAAGAAGTTTCTTTCCTTCCTTGTTTTTCTTGCTATTTTTAGTGAACTTGTAGTTGACTTGTACTTTTATTTATTGAAAAATGAAGAGAATTTACCGTGTTTACAAGAAATAGTGAGCAATCAATGGGCAGAAGACAAGCTTTCACTGAATAAACATACATTTCCATAGTAAAAGGCCAGAAAAAAAAAAAAAAAACCAAACAACAAACCAAGAAAAAAAAAAGAAGACTGAGTTACTGTTTCTTTAATCTATAATTCCTTTTGATGAAATCTCATACCAGAATACTCTGACTTGATCTCTTGGAACCTGTAAGGAAATTTCTCTATATGGGTGATTCAAAGAGATCATTATTAATCTCTGTTGTTCAGTCTGTCAGAACAGAAAGGAATCCTAAAAATGTTCAATACATAGCATTCATCTGACACTGAAAGAGAGGAAATAGATGTTGGTACTTCATGTTCACAAAACCACTTTCTGTACATCTGTGTGAATATCATTAAATTCAGTTTAAGTTTTTATTTCTGTCAGCTTCTCCATATACATGAATTTACTGGCGGGTGGGTAGTGGAATAGGAATTTTTTTTTTTATCTTCAAGTTGTGGCCCACATGTGTACAAAATTTCCAGACTGAGTCAAAAGTACCAAAACCTAAAATCTCTGTCAGTAAATATTCATGTCAGCTGACATAACACCCATAGCTAATAAAGGTATTTCTGAAATCTGGTCCAAGTTGGCTACCAGTAGGCTTGCATGTCCCCAGGGGTTTTGCAAGATCAAAAAGAGTGGCTTAGGTAGCCTGAGAAACAAATCAGCAAATAGTACTCTTGAAGAGCTACATCTGTAGATTACATTAAAACATCAACATTAGGATGCTACATTTCATCCACAGCTCTCATTCTGTTGTTATATCAGGTGGTTAGTTAATTTTTATTTTGCCCCGTGGTATGGTTTAAACCCAGTGGGCAGCTAAGCACCACTTCTCCCTGGTTAGATGGGGTGAGATTCAGAAGTGTAAAAGTGAGAAAAGTCATGGGTTGAGATAAAGCCAGTTTAAGAGGTAATGCAAAAGGTGCATATATATGCAAAGCAAAGCAAGGAATTCATTCATCATTTCCCATAGGCAGGCAGGTGTTCAGCCATCTCCAGGAAAGCAGGGCTCCATCACACATAAGGTTACTTGGGAAGACAAATACCTTAACTCTGAATGTCCCCTCTTCTTTTCTCTTCCTCCAACTCTGTAAGTCGAGCATGACACCATACGGTATGGAATATACCTTTGGTCAGTTTGGGTCAGCTGTCCTGGCTGTGTCCCCTCCCAGCTTCTAGTGCACCCACAGCCTGCTCACAGGTGGGGTAGGGTGAGGAGCAAAAAAAGCCTTGACCCTGTATAAGCACTGGTCAGTAGTAACTATAATAACATATAACATCCCTGTGTTATCCCTGTTTCCAGCACAAATCCAAAACTTCATACTAGGTACTATGAAGAAAACTAACTCTATCCCAGTCAAAACCAGCACACCCCATCATCAGGATTGAATTCTGTAGCAAGATTATGAGACCTTAGCAGATCTTAGCTGCGTATGAAAAAATTTCTTCTGGAATATGCCTTGTTAAGTATTTCAGCCACTGCCTTAAGATATTCAGCAGTATTACTCGTGTTATTCCTGGAGTTGGTGCTGCATAAGGCTGTCCTTCCCTTCTGACTGATGACGTATTTTCTCCTATTCTTCACAGAAAGAGTAGCCATGGTTCTGGATGGCAAGTGAGCTTTCCTTTCATAGCTTTTTCAGATTCTTCCTAAGAGACATAGCAAAACATTGATCTTCTCCATTGGCTATTTCAGCACTCAAGAAAAACAGTCCTGCCTAAAGCACTTCTTCATGTATTCAAAAATAGTACCTTTTTTAAAACAGATAGAAAATACTCCCAAGGCTGATGTACAACTTAGCCCAACTCTGCATTGTGCAAAAGCCTCAGATAGGCTGCCACAGATGTGAGCACTGCTACAGCGCAGTACAGGGGGAGGAGAAGGCTGTTGGGAAGGACAGCCTCATTCAGATGCAGCTCACGCTATGTTGTGTAAGAATGCATCAGAGTCTTTATGACTTCCTGGGGTAGTAAATTTTCATCCTGCTGACAACAGGAGTAATTGCTGTGTGCAGAATAAAATCACCTTTTTAAAAGTTTAAGTTCTATTTTTACGAGCTGTGCTCCCTTATTTCTTAGTTTAACTTATAAAATATCATCATTACTGTTATTACTACTCATGATAGTTATGTTTGTGGAGAGAGCAAATTAGCATGTTACTATGGGGGACAGAGAAGTAATATAATTTCCTCTGTATTAAAAGTTCTATGTTCCACATTGTTCTTTGTACAAAGTGTGGATGATTTAAAACTCTTTTGGCATCTTGGAGATATCTACCTTGAAATTTCTGCAAAGGGGCTTATAGTTTACTTGTGAAAAAATGTTATATTAGCTTTTTATTTCAGAAAAGTACACAAATAGAAGGAATGCCTTCATTAATAAAGAAAGCCTTTATGGATATCAAACTAAGGTTATCTTTTCACAGTTGCCTCTGCTTGTGCTAAAATTGTGGTTGAAAAATAATATACACAGATCAAGTGAGAAATTGCATAATCCACTTTAAAATTGATTTTAAAAACTCCAAATTTTATGAACAGGAAAAGAATCATCAGTTGTGGTAGGTCTTATGATACTTGGCATTGGGAAGGCCAACAAGGAAGATACCATGGTGAGAATCTGTTACAGACTACCCATCCAGTTTAAAGAGTAAGAAGATGGCTAAGAAGGCTGAAAGCAGAAACAGTGTGACCAGCAGGGCTAGGGGAGTGATCATGCCCCTGTACTCGGCGCTGGTGAGTACAGGGACTTCACTACATGAAAGACATTGAGGTGCTGGAGCATGTTCAAAGAAGAACAATGAAGCTGGTTAAGGGTCTAGAGGAGAAGCCTTATGAGGAGAGGCTGAGGGAACTGGGATTGTTTAGTCTGGAGAAAAGTGGTCTAAGGAGAGATCTTATAGCTCTCTACAGCTACCTGCAAGGAGATTGTAGTGAGGTGGAGGTAGGTCTCAAGTAACAAGTGACAGGACAAGAGGAAATGGCCTTAAGTTACACCAGGGGAGGTTTAGATTGGATATTAGGAAAATTTTCTCCAACTAAAGGGTTGCCAAGCATTGGAACAGGCTGCCCAGGGAAGCGGTTGAGTCACCATTCCTGGATGTATTTAAATGGTGTGTAGACACGGTACTCAGGGGCGTGGGTTAGTGGTGGAGTTAGTGGCGCTAATTTAATGGTTGGACACAATGTTTTTAAGGGTCTTAGCCAACACAAACAATTCTATACTCAATGTGCTACTTACTCAATGTCTCCAATGTGCTCATAAACATATAAAAATAAGAAGTCTAAAATACTATGCCAAAAATTCATAATTCATAAACACCTATCAAGTTCTATTAGGTGGATTCATGTTATTAGTCAGAAAAAATGCATTCTTGCTATCTGCATAAGGAATATTAAGGCTTGATATAAAGAAATGTTTCATCCATCACAAAGATGTTAAGTAAGAATACCAATGGAATTGTTAATATCTCTCAAATTGTAAAAATGCTAATGTTGTGATGTTGTGCCTTTTTCACACAGAATATCAAATAGTTGCAGTGAGCTATTTCAAATCTGTGCTACAAAATCACTTGAAATTCAATTTTTTTTGGTCTTGTATATATTGTAATTTCGGTCTTGACTATATTGGAATTTAAGCGTTTTATTGCTCTCCTGCATTGTTCCACAAAAAGTTACAGCTCTCACTTTTTTTTTTTTTTTTTCCCCTCAATAAGTCCAGCTGAAAATAATGGTGCTTCTTCATATATTTAGAAAATTCTTCAATTTATTTGGGGTATATAAGTGCATCTTTTGAAATTTCAAAGCTCAACAAAACATCATCTGACTTTTTTCTCTTGCACGTGTATTCTTTCTTTCTTTCACATTTCCCAGTTTTCAGATGAGCGTATTTCTCCACATGATATTTCCTATTTTGAAAGAAACAGAATTGCTCAGTTCTTCCACATATTGACTGGATTTATACTTCTAGTTTTAGCAATGCCTTTAACATCCTCTGTTCTGATGAAAATCTATTGTACTGCAGGCTAAGAGAAGTGTGTGGCTCAGTCTTTTTCTGAGTGTTCATTCCATCACTGAACAGTTTTATTTCTGTCTACTGCTGCTTGAAACTGGTTGCCCTTTCTGCAGGCAATTAATCTATGGTTGTAAAATAAGAAAATCAAGTATCGTATGTGAACATTGCAAATGTTTCACTTTTTCCTGATAAAATTAAAAGTGATTTTGCTGAGACTGTTTTTATGTTTCTTGTGCGTAGTTATGAATATACAGAAAACTATAGTAATCCAATCCTTCATTTCAGCATTATTAACGTATTTGTTTCTACATATATTAGGTTAGATATCTTATGTGAAATATAGGTCATTTGCAAAAATGCCTCACTTTCTGTGTTTGGATGTGCACACATTACCATTTAGAACCTTTAAAATAATGTCATATGGGTATTTCAGGCAGTTACAAATAACAGAGTGATTTCATTGGTTCAAAGTACAGCCTCAATTTCCTGTGAAGAGGCAAAATCTTAAAACATTCTCTGCACCTCTGAGTTAGCATCCAAGCAAACTTTTTAATGTTTGCATAGAGGTATGCTTTAATTGGTAAAACCAGGTGATAGAGTCAAAACTGAGTTTTATTTTTACTTTTCCATTGGCTTCCTTTCTGGCAAATAAATTACCTGTTTCTGACAAAACCAGGTTGTATAATATACTTTTCAGACAAAATACTGTGTTCAGGATAAGATTAGCAGTGGGAACACTAAGATCTTTGATGAAACAAGAAAAATGTTCTTAAAAGACATTATTGTTACCACAACTTTGCAGAAAACAATTTCAAAAATCTCTTTTGTCAGCATACAGAGCTCATAAGAAATATATTTTTATTATTTGTTAGTCCATATGTTTCATTTATGCTTTGGATATTAGTTTTGCTCCAAAACTTGAATTATTTAGTTGTCTAAGACATAGCCATTTATTTTAAGACACTGAAGAAAAAAATAATCTTAACATGAAGCCTGGAAAAGGAGAATTATTCCATTTACATTGTATTCCATTTCCAACCTAGGTAGTCAACACCCAGAGCTTCTGTGGGCACAGGATCTTCTATTTTATTACCTATTAAGACCACAGGTTTTAAAAGTAGTGTGCAGGGCTTTTATCAGTTACACACATAATAATCGCAGCACTTAAACTGTCTTTTCATCTCCCACAGTTGCTCCTGTGAAGGAAAATTCAATCTCTCCCCTGGAATCATCAGTCCAAAGAGTTTTAGCTTCTATAAAGTGAAGGAAAGTTTCTTAAAAGTGAAAACCCATTTAAAATGGAAATGTTAATTCCAGACAGAATGGATACATGCTTCTATGTCCACCATGTGCCCAGGTGTATTACCAGGAAAAGGAGCTCTAAAGAAAAGCCTGTTGCACAGCTTAGGAGCAAACAAGTGAACAGCAGCTTTCACCCCACTACAAGGCGAGGATGTGGCTATATACATACTCAAACCCAAGAGCTACCATAAAGTGATGTGACCATTTTGTATAGAGCTAGTACACGAATGATATTTTTAAATGCAGAGATATGCAAGCACAATGCCATGGAAAACTATGTGCACATTTTGTGCAACATGCAGGGTATCTTGGGAATCATGTTGATACAAACACCTATTTAAGAGATGCTTAGAAGCTTTTTGGTAAGGTTAAATAATATATTCACATCTTTGTGTTTATTCTTAAAAAAAAATTAAAAAAAATTGTGTTTTTCCAAGACTCAGCCAAGCTGAACTTACATTAATGACAAGTTTTATACTGAATTTAGTGCCTTTTTGTCTAAGTCATAGGTAAAGACTTTTGTTTCACTGTTAGATAAATTATTTACAAACTTTCCGCAAGAACAGCTCAGAAGAATTCAGATTGTTTACTGATCTAGGATCATTTTTATTGCAAAGTGAAAATGTTACGCTTAGGTTATGCTTATGCTTTTTTTATTGCTTCTACAAAACACAAACTTCAGAACTGCTGATTCCATAAAGGCTGAACTCAGCAATATGTTCTTAAATAATTGCTAAGAAGTCTTTATGCTGCTTTATTCAAGTCAGATGAATTTTCCAGAAAGAGAGTCATTGAAAGTCTTAGTTGCAGCAGATAAAGAAATGAGATAGAAAAAGGAGATCGTTTGTTGTGGGTTTGTTTGAGGGTTTTTTTCCCTTTGGTGGCTTGACTTCAGGGAGATAAAGGTTTTGTGTATAATACAAGCAATACATGTTTACTTTATTATCCCAGAAAAATCACACGTAGCTGGAAAAACTCAAAAGCCTGAGATCTTCCATTCCTGCTGTCATTGATAACATCAGTTATTATTTTGTGTTGTCCTGTTCTCCATGCTTCTGTCAGATATATTGCCATAGTGTATCTGGAAAGGGCACATGTGAAACATATAACATGATTCATTTCATCAAAGGTCAAAATGAGATGGAGCTTTGTCTGACCTTACAAGAACAAGTCATCCACCATAACTGCAACATTTGTTACTGAGAAAATAAGACAGCCAGCTGACAAGAAGCTGAAGGAGAAATCCGCATAGAGATAATGCAAAGTTTGTGACTGCCTCACCCGTGCAAAGTGACGGTATAAGGGCAAACTAAATAGCTGAGGGTGGGAAGATTAAATATATTTCTACTGCACAAATCTGAGAGCAGCTGCAAGGGAAATCAGGTTTGTTTGCTTTCTCTCAGTAGCTTCATACAGTAGCTGTTTAAAGCAGCAAAGCCATGCTTCTCATAAATTCCCACAGAGACTTTGAAGCTCAAAGCAAAATGTACATTACACACCTATAGTTAGGCAACTATGTGGACATTCTCACTCCTTCATAATTCATAGAAGTTCAACCTCATCACACTCTTATTCCTTCCAGAGAAACTATTTTTCCAGTGTTAAGCTCCTGATTAGCAAGCACAGAGTTCAAGAAAATATCTCAGTAGGCTGAGGGCCTTTTCTATCATCTTTTTCTTCTTTCCAATTGGCAGTCAGCAGAAACAGTTTATTCTACCAGGGAGCCAGCACTGTTACTACCCAAGTCTTCTCTTCAAACTGAGGTAAACTGGGTAAAAGAAAACAGGTCAGCAAGCAAAAACTAAGCCAGTATTAACTGGCCCAACAGCATCACAGAGTGCTGTTTGAATTGGATGGTCTGACTGGCAGGGAGGGAATAGGCTCATTGTGAGTGAGGAAGGAAATCAAAATACCCAAATCATGCATGCTGGGGATTCTTGCATCTCTGGAAAAACAAAACCAAACCCCTCTCTTTATGGTGTCAAAGATTACTGCTTTTTGTCTCATCCTCCTCTAGGATAACAAAAACAAGGATTTTTTTCTGTTTCACCTCTAAAAAGAAATCTTCATATCTATTGACAGTTTACGAAAGCATACTTTTCCCAAAACTGCTCTCAGATGTTGATAGGGAAAAGAATGGGTAGGCTACTTGGTAGAAAGTTCACTTCAAGAAAAATAAAAGGAACAAACTATTCACAGAGCATTAATACCTGGTTCACATGGAGTCAGGGTGAAGCAATGACCCTACATGTTTCTCCAAGGCGTAACTATGAAGTACTTTGTCATATTTGAGCTTTCAGAGCTATGTCTGCATTATTACATATCTCAATAAAAAGGCAGCAATTTGGGAATGAAGTTGAGAGCTTGAGATCTTCTCCTCAATTTCTGTGTATTGCTTGAATTCTTTGATAACCAAGTCAGAAAAGCTTACGTGTCCTGCAGCATTTTGAATTTTCTATCTACATTGTTGAGCCTCATAAACATTCTCCTTTGTCTTACTTTTATTGTTAGATAATCCTGCTTATATTAATACAGCTACACCACAGCTGTAGTCAGGAGTTGGCATTTCCTGCTTATTCTGCTTTTTACTGTCCTAAATTAGGACTCCAGTTTGCATTTGGTCTAATTTCTTCTCTCTTAGGCAAGGCAGCATGATGTGTACAGCAGGATGTATTTACCTTCAGGCTATACTTCACTTTATGAGCATTTAGCTGTGCTTGCACAAATTCCAGTGTTGAATGAGTTGGAGTATTTGGCAGGCTGGTGAAGTAATCAGCTTACCTTTTGCTGCATTTGTATTCCTGGGAATTAGAACAAAGAGATATTGCTAACAGCAGCTTAACATTACTCCTGCTATAAGGTTTACTACTACCCTCTCTTGTTTAACATGTATTCACTCTTAAATATATCCATATTTAGCTATATCCTAAAAAGATTATTGCAAGTTTTATGCTCTGGTTAGATGTATTGTATAGGATTCAAAGATGCCATTTGTAGTTATATTTCTTGCTTGAATGATATGAATGTTTTTCCCTCACTTTATAAATGTCTTGATGTGTTTCTTTATTTGAAAACAGCTGCAATGTTTTTGAAAACAATTGTCCTTTACTAGACATTCTAGCTAGGAAGAGTGATACTCTCATTCTTTATGCCACATGAAAGCTTTTAACTTGCAGCACAGACTCTCACTCCCACAGTATCTGATTTATGTACTCTGAAAAATAAATTAAAAAAAAGTAAATGTGGCAGCAGCTTCTGCTGCTTAATAACATACAGAAAAAAATACTTCAAAGTCAGCCATGCATGAAGGAAACGTACAGGAAGGAACCTTAAATACAGGCTGGAGACAGATCATGAACCAAACCTGCCTTTTATCTGCTTTGAAAAGAAAACTCTGTAATTACTATGCCATCAGTAGCAACAGTATGTTCACTGAAATCATTATACTAAAGTGTTGCAAGGCTAGGGATTATCTGAAAGGTAATGTTCATTTATTCCTGAAGTAGAACTGAAAGGCTTCTGTGTAGTGTTGGACCTCTCTTTAATTAGAAAGTCAGGGTAGTTAAACTTTGCCTGAATAATAAGTAAGTTATTAAAAAAAAAGAGAAGAAAGCAGAATATTTCTCTAGGAAGAACAAATAGGTTAATCTCAGCTATTTATTTTTAAAAGGTGGTCAAGAATCATTGTGCTACACTTAAATGCATTGGCAAGACACTTGTTAAACAGATAAAACATGAAGGATGTTGGGCTCACTATGAAAGTGAGAATAAGCAAACAAATTACTACCTTTTTTTTTTTTTCCCCCTGAAGTCCGGTAGCCAAGAATCTCTAATCTCAAGCAAAGGCAAAACAAAATAGGCACTTTAAGACTTTATATCTTGTGTGTTTTCCATAGATGCATCTTAGAAAGACCAGCCTCCAAAAGTGAAGTGAGCAACCATTCAGTCTTTGATTCCAAACAAAACAAAAAAAACCAACATAAATGTCCTGCAGACATCTTGTGGATATGCTTCTAAATCCTTCAAAATAGTTTTCCTGAACCTGAAGACATCTAAAGACTCAAAGGTTGATATTGTCATTGTTGTCAAAATTGTCAGAAAGCAGAAGCTTATAGTACATTACAGTATTTCTGAAATACTTCTATTTGTAACAAATGTAAAGAAATTTTAAAAATCAACAGCAATATAAAAAAAAAACTTCTACTTGCACTTAGTCTTGTGACAATGCCTTAAACTAGATATGTTGAGGAAGGAGGGCAGCATTCCATCCCAACACACCCAGTCAGTTGCCAGCAGCTATAATAAATGCTCGGAGCAATGCAGAGATATTCCAGCTGCTCCAGCCAATGAGCTGACTTCATTTGGAGCTCGGCTCAGATGTCTCTATACAAATGCAGGTAGCATGGGGAACAAACAAGAGGAATTAGAGATGTGTGCCCGTCTACGGGGGTGTGATATAATAGGCATCACAGAAACATGGTGGGATGGCTCCTATGATTGGAGTGTTGGAATGGAAGGTTACAGGCTTTTTAGGAAAGACAGGCCTGGCAGGCGTGGAGGGGGAGTTGCCCTCTA
>JBCJKH010034270.1:0-10117 GCA_039877255.1 Loriculus beryllinus
AAAAGTTCTGAGCCCTTGCAAAGTCATAAAGTTGCAGTTAATGAGTTGCTGGGAAGCATATTTCATTTAGGTAGCAATGTCTGGAAGTTAATAACTTTGTTCTAGTTTTGTGGGGGTTTTTTTTTATGTCAAAGATTTTGGAAATTATGATCATAGAAAATAACAACCGAGTCCTCTCACTCCCGAACCAAATAGTTTTTTGGAGGGATGGAAGTAGTACACATTTTTCCTGCTTGACCAATCTGATCTCTTTCTACGATAAGATGACTTGCCTGGCTGATGAGGGAAAGGCTGTGAGCATTGTCTATTTGGACTTCAGTAATGCATTTTACACTCTGTCCTACAGTTTTTGCCTGAAGAAATTGGCTTCTCATGGCCTGGATGGGTGTATTCTTAGATGGATTAAAAACTGGCTGGATGGCTGAGTCTGAAGAGTGGTTCTAAATGCTATTACACCTAGCTGATGACCAGTCACTAGTGGTGTTCCGCAGGGCTTGGTGTTAGGGCTAGTATTGTTTAGTATCTTCACTGATGAGCTGGATGAGGGGTTCAAGTGAACCCTCAGTAAATTTGCAGATGATGTCAAGCTGGCTGGAAATGTTGATCTGCAGAAAAATAGGAAGGCTCTGAAGAGGGATCTGGACAGGCTGTGGCCAAACTTAATGAGGTTCAGTGAGGCAAAGTGCTGGGTCCTATGTTTGGGTCTAACAACCCCATGCAATTCTACACACTTGGGAAAGAGTGGCTGGAAAGCTGCTTGGTGGAAAAGGACCTGTGGGTGCTGATTGACAGCTGCTGAACATGAGCCAGCTTGTGCCTAGGCAGCCAAGGAGGCCAACGGCATCCTGGCTTGTATCAGAAATAGTGTGTCCAGCAGAGCCAGGGCAGTGGTCACACCTGTGTACTCAGCACTGGTGAGGCTGTGTCTCAAATACTGATTTCAGTTCTGTGCCTGTTGCTACAAGAGAGACATTGAGGTGCTGGAGTGGGTCCAGGGAAGGTCAGTGAAGCTGGTGAAGGGTCTGGAGCACAAGTCTGATAAGAAACAGCTGAGGGAACTGGTGTGGTTCAGTGTGGAGAAGAGAAGGCTCAGGGAGGACCTTATCGTTCTCTACGACTGCCTGAAAGGAGGTTGTAGTGAGGTGGGGGATGGTGTCTTCTCTCAAGTAATAAGTGATAGGACAAGAGGTAGTAGCCGTAAGCTGTGCCAGGGGAGATTTAGGTTGGATATTAGGAAAAATTTCTTCACCCATGAAGGTGATCAGATATTGGAACAGGCTCCCCAGGGAAGTAGTGGAATCACTGTCTACCATTCAGGTGATTCCACCCCCGAGGCCCTCAGTGACATCATTAAGTGATGGTCTTTGGATCCATGGTTTTTTTATGATAAAATGTTGATAAGCTGTCTTTCGTATCTTCAGAAATAATAATTAGTTTTGTTTGAAGTGCACTGTTTGTGCTTTTTTCAAAATGGTCGATATCACTGTACTGAATTCAGATATTCTGCACTGTAAGGGAAAATCCTATCTATCATTCATTATAGCACATGCATCAGCTGTATTTAAGAGCTTGCATATCTTCAACCATCATGTTTTGTAATATTGCCTAAAGTTGCTCATTTATTCTACAGTTCAAAATACAAGTTACACACAAATATTATGAATATCCATCTGGATATCACTGAAGTTTTCTTCTCCTCAATTTCCTTTCCTGAATTATCCTTAGAGGAACTTTTATATGTACAGCAATATGAGAAGTTATATTCATATCCACCTGTGCCATGTAATATTCTTCTTTGCCTATGCCTTTAAGGAAAACAGTTAAAGCAGGAAGACCTTTACTGCCACTTTCATTTTTGTTCCTTTTCATGCAATGATAGTGTTTGGGGATCATTCATTTCGCTTTATGGAAATGTTTTATACTTTTTACAACAAGAGACATGTGACCTTTTGTTCTATGTTCAAAACAAAATCAAAATAAGGTCTTTAGGTGTAAAGATATTGTGGTGAATAAAATACTGTGGCACTTTAGTGCCACATTTTGCATTTACATTTTTGTATGCGTGTTTTATTTCTTTTCTCATTTTTCTTCAACAAGAGTGATCTCAGCCTGTTAGAAGACAGTTTGAGACTTCACAGGACATCTTGCTAGTACTGTGTTTTGGTATCAGAAAATTAAAGCATTTAACTTGAGCTCATGCAACTGTTTTGGACTGGTGTGTTACCAACACAGAATGATGTGAGTGAAACTTAAATCGTTGCTCTTTAACCTGCTAACTGCCACATTTTGAATGAAATCCTGTTTCAAGGAAAATTCTTGGGATTTCTGCCAGTACAAGAATTTATTTTTCTTGATGTCTTTGAAGAATTATACTGGCAAAGGCTCTGGACTTGTAGATAACTGAGCATGTATAAGATGCAATATCCATGCTAAGCACTTCTTTGTGAAAGTTTAAGATTTTGATTTCCTTGTAGTGTTGATATGCAGACAATATTTTGAAGCACTGATTATTTGATAGCAGAGAGTTTGGAAGCATTTTCTATTTAGAGTCTTCACTGCTAAGTATGGTACTATTAAAAACATCTTGATATTTAATGGTGCAAGGGCATTTTGACTTGCAAGACTTCTAAGAATTTTGTATTTTGATGATAATGATCCATGTAGTGAATCATAGCTTGCCTACCAAGTGCAATGCTATGAAGTCACTAGAATACTTTGTGATGTCTTCAGTTTGGGAGTTCTGTACTAGACTGAGTGATGTAAATTAAGGGGTTGATTTAACAAAATACTCAGCATAGTATTTTCTACAGTCTACTTTCTGCATCTATTGAATGTCTCATTTTAACAAGTTAAGTTCAATAATGCCTGTTGGATGTTAGATTTCCAGAGAAGGTGCTGTAGTAACAGTATGTATATATAGTTTTGTGATTTATGATCAGATCTTAATACTACTGAGCTACACTGAAGAAATTTTTTTGCTCTTTCTGTGTTTTACTTTATTTGTATTTGAAAATGCTTATATATTAGCTTTTTCTTTCTATTTTCACAGAAAAAATGAAATCTACATGCATAATACTTGTTTTCATAGCTTTTCCCACCAATGCACTTGATAAGTAGTAGCTGCTTTTTTCCTTAGCTGTTTTCTTGATTAAGAAACTTAGGTAACGATGACAAATTGTCTAAAACCTTCTACAGCATTTTCCTCATTGCATGTGCTCTGCTTATCGCTGTCTCTTCAGACTGTTATTTCCTTCAGATTAACAACAGTTGTTTCCTAACTAAATTAGATATCCATACCATAGTATACTGGCAATATCCAAAAACCATACTCAGCTTATTTGAAAGTTGTCCTGCATATTAAGTGTAACTCAGGGAAGAACTTGGTCAGTTACCTAAGGTCACGTATTTATTAATGAAATCACTGTGTTCTTTTGAAACAGTGCTCATACACATCCACTTAATGTTATATATGCCTGAAAAAAAAAAGTAGATTTTTAACCAGTTTTATCTACCTGAAAAGATGACAGCATTTAGGACCAGATGAGACTCTAGAGTATTTTTTAGACTGGTTTCAGATATAACTTAAATCTTGTGTTCTGTTTTTCTGTTGGATTCCTCTAGTGTGTTTCTAAGGGCTATCACCAATCACCCCCTTATTGTCCATGTGACTTTGCATAATCCCAGGAGAATCTGCTCCATGATTTTGCCAGGCACTGATGTAAGACTAACTGGCCTGTAGTTCCCTGGGTCTTCCTTTTTTTTGCCTTTTAAAAATGGGGTTTATAGTTACTCTTTTCCAGTCAGCAGGAACTTCACTGGACTACCATGACTTCTCAAATACAATGGACAGCAACTCAGCGACTTCATCTGCTAGTTCCCTCAGGACTTTGCCAGGTCCCATGGACTTGTGCACTTTCAGATTCCTTAGATGATCTCAAACCTGATCTTCTCTGTGGAGGCGTAGACACAAGTAACAGAATCTAGGTTGAAAGCTCTTTGAATTGCAGCTGAATTGCATGATGTATGAAATCTGTTATCAGATCTTTTTGTTGATTTTCTTTTTCAAATTACTAATGAGTATATTTACTTTATCAAAATGTATCAGCAAAAAGTATTGCATTTATTAGAGGCCCCACTGCAAACAGTTTTCTTAAGTTTATTTTGTCTTTTTCATATTTTAAGACTATAGGAAGTTTCACCAAGGCAGTCTGTGAGGGGAACGCTTTCCCACCCAGATATAGTTCTTTGTTTCAGAGGAAGGAAAACAAAACCAAGAAAGCTTTAGTTCAGCTTATCATAGTAAAATTAAATTCCAACACAGACTTCAGGCAAAAAAGTAAATATTTGTCTGAAGTTCTGTGTGATGATGGTGTACTGAATGTAATGGAAAAAGTGGAACAGATGAGCTGGTAACTGATGCATAGCAATACTATCTAAAACTAAGTCCCTGTCACTCAGCAATTTAAAATTGGGAAACTATTATTGAAAATTGAGGAATATCAATAGGAAGTGATCAGAAATAACAGAATAATGATTGAAAGGAAATAACACTGGCTTTGGCAGTCTAACTGCATAGTGTAAAGGTATCTGTTAATATCTGATCCGGCAATAGTGATGACAGTGAAAGTCTGCTGTGAAGTTCAGGGATTATAAAATAAAGTTCTAACTAAATCTGTTTAAAATTACCTCATTTTCCTTTTCCTGCCTTTCTGTTCTTTAAACATTTTGTATTTTGAAAACTGAACTGTGACTCCTCAGCAGAGATATCATACTGTCCCCCATTTTTCAAGAGATCACATTTGCATTTATTACTTTTAAAAAATGTGTGAAACTTTGTTATTTAAGTTATATAGGTTGATGACAAGCATATTCTAAAACAATAAAGCTTTCTACAAAGTTGCCATTTGTTCAATAGGTTTTCTTAATTTAAGAAAACCCATTTGTTGTTTTCAAAGCAGACAAAAGATGCATAACAAATGCTGCTCAGAAGCAGCTTAAAAATGTATATCAATTTAGACCCATCTGACAAAAGCTAGCATTATATCATAACATTAAGTTTTACCCCGCATTAACACGTGGTTAAATAACATCTTATCCCTACCTTATTCTAGCAAAAGTTCTAAGATTTGCGAGTTTATTGCTGCTTTAGAGTTGCAGCTGTGGTGTGCAATGCAAATCATACATGAATCTCTCTAAAACATCCTTTCTTGGCAAAAAGTGATGGCACCCTCCATATTTACATTTTACCCATAATAAGAAAATAGCAATCCCTTCTGGGCATGAGAAGGCTTATAACTGAGCATGCTTAGGAATCCAAACTAGTAATATTTAGGAACTGATTCTTAAGGTTCATTTCATAATGAAAGCATAAAGAGCAAAGACCAGCTGTTACTTTAAATACATACTAGTACAAAGCAGATGTTATAGTACCAGAGAGGGCTATACTTTAAATTCGTTTTAATTACTCTTGAGTGCACCTTCTAATGACAAATCTTGTTTTCTGCTCCTCATTCTGAGTAGAAGCCATATGACCTACCTGCTTTTGAATGCGTCACTAGGCTCAGTTTTTGCTGGTTTTAAAACCCCTTAGCCTGAGGCCAAATCAGTTTTGGGCCATGAGCCTTCAAAAAATAAAAGTATGATGAAACAGTTTTTCAACAACCAACCACTCACAAGATTTTCCTGCATAAAATACGGTTTATTCATTCATCCCAAGTTATATAACCTCAGGAACAAAGAGATTAAAACCAAAACCCAAAGGATGCTTACGAATCTTACCTAAAATGAGATCCTTCCTTGCCTGCTTTTGACAGTTACTTTAAGCCCAATTAACCCTCTCTCTTCCTTGGATAGTTTGACTTTGCCTTGCAACGGACTATTTGTAATTTAGCCCCAGTGCTCCTCTCTTTTCTTCTATTGCTTTTCAGACCAGCATCTTTATGATCGTAGTGTTCCTATTTATTCGAGTAAAATTAGCCATCTGAACAAATTGTCAGGCTATTTATTTCATGTCCTTCTTGATACAGTGTGAGTAATGTCATCTTTGCCTTTTTTTTGTTTACCTTCCTCATTTGATTCAGCTTTCTGTATTCAAGCAGGGTAGCAGAATACAAATAAATATGTGCATGTTATATTCATTTCATCGTATGTTTAATGATGCCAATCTCTGTAGAAATATGTCAGCTATTTTTTCTAGATATTTGACATATTTAGATTAAAAATAAAAGGAAGCTAGGTCAAGAACATCTGAATTTAGATAACTGAAATTATATATCTAGCTAATAATGAAAAGTGTCTGTTACAAACATCAGTGAAATTGCTACTATTGCTACTGTTAGATGTGTCTTTCTGTTAAAAATAAGATTGCTATTTCACTGACAAAAATTTCAAAATAAAATTACTTGTCTTATAAGTTCTGAATGTATTGTTTGAAGACTGACTAAAGAAGGGGTTTTTTATGAACCAAAAGTGATATTTTTTACATTTTTGTAAGATTTTTTTTAATTGAGTTACTTTTATACCAAAGTAACTTAATTCTCATATGTATCATAATTAAATCATTCAATCATTATGCCCCTCTGGGGTCCGTACTGGGACCAGTATTGTTTGATATTTTCACTAATGAGATAGGCAGTGGGAGCAACTGCACCTTCAGTATGTTTGCAGATGAAACCAAACTAAGTGTTGTGGTTGGCATGTTTGAGGGATGGGATGCCAGCCTGAGGGACCTGGATAAGCTCATGAAGTGGGCCAATGTGAACTTTATGAGGTTCAACAAAGTCAAGTGCAAGGTTTCATTGAAATTTAAAGACTAGATTCAGAGATAAACTTTTTATTTTTTAAGAAAAATGTGAGAATAAACAAAAAAAACAAACTGAATAATCAAAACAAATCTTCAGTTTCACAAAATGTATGCAAGTTTTGCTGATTGAGTAAAGCAATGTTTATTTATACATAAGCAAATATAATGTATGTATTTATGCTGGTCTTCATGTTCTCTTACATAACTATTTCAGTTTTATTTCAGCATTGCAATCTAGTGTATCTATCTCTCATAACTCATTGTAGATCGAGAGATGTTTGTCCCTCTGGTAAACAGTTGTTCACAGATGTGTGGCTGTTTTCTGAACTGCAGCTCCCATGAGCCATAGCAATAACATCACAAATCCAGTGTTTCTGTTTTTCACTTTATTCACAGAAAGGAAAACATTTTTCAGTGGAGTACATGAAAAAGAAGTGGAAACATTCTTTGACAAGCGCTAATAACTAACTAATTTCACCATCTTGTGAAGAAAGGAGATAGAGCTTCCAGTCATGGAAGTAGCATTGTGTTTAGCTTTTCTGACTTTCTCAGATATTAATTGATTTCTAGAGAAGCTATGCTGCATGCATGTACAACAGAGGACTGAAGCCTGAGTCAGCAGATACTACTTCAGGCGGTACGCTGTTGGAATATATATTCTAACAGCTAATATGTCAACAGCATATTGCAAGCTTGCAGTTGTCTTGGGTGGGATGACAGCAGTCATTTTGCTATTTCTAGGTCACTGATTGTTCCTATGTATGTAAGTTAGAACAGCATCCTAGGAGACACTTTGAGAGACTGAATTGACAAGGTGCTCCATGACATGACCTGTAAAAATCAGTACAATTAGCCCTTGGGTAACCCCGGACTTCGCAAAGTATAGCATTTCATTCTCACTACCTCATAACAGAATTCCTACGTTCTCAAACTTAGGAGGGTCCCTAAGGATGACTTAAGAAACAGTTTTGTCACTGCCCAAGGGACCCAAAATGTGACAAAAATTATAGAATGTACAGAAACTCTTGTTCTCCCAACCTCCGTCAATTCTTGAGTGGAAGGACATAAATGTGTGTGAATTAACCTTTTTTTCAAATTAAATATGTCTTTTGCAACTTGGCAAGAAAAGTATTTCAGTGAAAACTGATAATAAAAGAGGAAGTCTATTCATAAATCATAAAAAAATCAAAATTATTTCTTTAATAAAAATGGTTAGAAAATACTCTAGTTTACTTAAGTACAAAATCACGGTTGTCCTCGCAATATATCAAATGATTAAATGCTTGCATTTTACGTAACAGAGGCACTGCTTTATCCCTTTTTATTTTTAATGGCTGCTGATCTCATATATATCCTCTAGCAAGAAGGACTATGTAAGGATTCTACCTAAGGGAGTACATTAGTTACTTGTTTCAGATCCAGTGAGGAACAGGAGAACCATGATGTCCCAAGAGAAGACCTGATATGACTGGAACAAAGCTGTATTTCCAGATATATTCACTAATCCCCAGGGTACCAGCTCTCCCATGCCTGGACACAGGCAATGAATGTGCAGCTGATGAATACTGGCAGATGGAGTCTGCTGTCATCAGTCCAGCCAGACCCTGTCAGTGAAGAAAAATCATACTAGAATGGAGGCTTAAAATGAGAGGAGATACATAATTAAAAAGTTGAGACTACTTATTATTATGTCATTTTAACCTTGTTCCATTAGCAAAAATAAAATAAGTCACTCAAGAGCAACTGTATTTGAAAGTCTATTTTAAACTCATGTTCCAAATTGCATGTGAGTTTATAATAAGCTGTACCGGCTTTTACTAACATTGACTTTTTGTCAATATGCTTTCTGTACTGATATACTGTGATAATTCTTTGCATATTGAGTTAGAGAACTACTCTTTACATATATTCAAGCTGTGATGTTAATGTAAATATATTCAAGATGTTAATGAATATCCTATTTCCATTTTGGCATTTCCTCTTATATTGCAAATCATTGCAGGCGTTTAAGCAAATTAGTTACTGCCCTGCAGACACACTAGGGGCAATTAAAACAATTAAATAACTTCTTGGAAGAATATGAAAGTCTTTCCTGCTTTCACACATAGCTCTCACTAGGAGAAGATGTACAGCTTATTAGCAAAGAGACAGCTAGTGCTTATTGCAGTTGGGACCAGGGAGCTCATTTCAGTCCTACAAAACTGTAAATGTCAGATCTCGGTTTAGTTGTGCTATTACATGTCCATATAAATATTTTCAATGTGGAAGTTCTAGTGGATCATGTTTGTAGGCTATGCTAGAAGGCTCTGAGCTATGTCATAAATGAGGGAAAAAATAATGCTATATCTCACAATGTGAGTATTCTCCAACAGCTCTTATAATTTGATGGAAACAAGAGAGAAATATTCAAAACTGTTTAAGAAAATCAGGGTCTAGCCAATAGCCAGGTATAATATTGTGCAATGCAGATATGATGTAACAATGATCTCAATACTTGATGCCTGGTTACCAGGCTTTCCACCTTATCTCAGTTTAAGAAAAGCAGTTTCAGATATTTATGGTGTTATCATGTGGGAACTTCCGAGCACTGAAGAGGTTGAATTAGAAGAGCTTGATCAGAACAAAGGAAAAGTTGGTCCCCAAACTAGAGCTGGTAAACTTAAGCTATGAACAGAAGCTTAAACTCAAGAAATTATTGCTCTTTTCTGAGTTGCCATACTTCTAATCTGCTTCCTCTCCTTAGGCAACTTCTCCTGGCAGTCACAGAGTCCACCAGGACTTAAGCTTATTTCACTTCCTTTTAAAAAAAATGCCTAAGAGGTTTTTTCTCAAGTGGGAAAGAATGCAATTCTGTCTTACCCTAACATAGCTGAAAAAAATAATGGATGAAAGCTAATTCTCATGCACTGACATAGTTTAATAAGCATAAATATAAGTAGGAATAAAAATAGAAAGAGATATAAATAGAAATAAACATATTTTCTTCAAAGCCTGGGTGCTTTCCCCTGACTGAAACAGTTTTGGGTTCAAGTTGTGCAGCAGCATGCAGGCTGGAAGATTTTTTTGCCAGCATATTATAAAAATTAGGTCAAATTTGTAGGAATCCAGGATTATATGGGTGGAGGGTGTATTCTTTTGTACAAGATATTAAAAATCAGGAAAATATTTGCATGATAGTATTTTAATGTCTTCTTTTTTCTTCATTTGTTCAAGGGAAAGACCATCCAATGCACCGAGGGAGAGACTGAAGTAGCGCAGATGTTGTTTGGGGGCTTTTTTTGCGTAAATTAAAGATGGGATATTATAATAGTTTCA